>ML830921.1:71900-99157 GCA_009831015.1 Picea engelmannii | reverse complement strand
GTTTCCCTATGGGGCAATTCAACAAAAACAAAAACTTGGCATGTTAGATGATACTGTAATTTTTGTTTCTGAAAGGTAATATATAGATACTTAAAAAAATGGCATATCATGCATCTGTCTCGGATAATGTGAATCATTAGCAAGTATTTGAAGTTTTTGTTTTCTCTTATAGAAGAGTGCCTATAACAGGTTCAAGCCGACCCATTCTTGACTTGGCCATCACTTAGTGATGTAAGAGATGAAAGGAAGAAAGGGAATAACTAGACTCTCTCAATTCTACAACATTTTTCACCATTATTCCTTCTTAGGAAGACTAAGCGGATTTAACCTACAAAACACTTCAACCATTAAACCTACAAGTTTGGGTGAGCTAAAGAACATGGCCTTAAACTTATGCTTGACATGAAGAGTTATAAATTCCTCAGAAATTCATCATAAGTATTCACCAAGAGTTAAAATGGGATATCATCCAATCAAAGTCGATAATCAATGGAAGTTATTTTAAAGCTTTGAGAATGGTGTACATTGATTGTTAGTTTACATCAACTTCTCGTCTCTTCTTCTTTTTTCCACTGCTGAAAAATTGTTTATTGTCCATGGTGGATTTCTGAATCTACGTCATGATCGATTTTGGATCATTTCCATTATATGAAGTTACATGTTGGTTCACTTCATAAGATTTTAACCTTGGACTTTTTGGAAGGCTATAGATCTGCCCATTTCGAGGAATTTGAACTTTGAGCCACATGAAATCATACCATATTCACTTCATTTACAAACCCAAGGGCCTTAATTCTAACTTCGCCTCTAAATATTTACCATTAACTCATCCCCATCAACATTAGCTCTTCACTCTCACTATTCATGATATATTTCCCTGATTCTCATCATGGCCTTTTTTGTCAAATAGTTAGCTCAATTGCAAATTCCTAATAAAACACAAATAATTGTGAAATAATCTACCCATAAAAACACACCGTTGTAAGTTTCCACTATATAGCATCTTGGATTTTTCCCTTGGCCATTGTGGAAATCCAAATAATTTTTCTTTCTCCTTTTTATCTCATATTTCCTTGTTGTGAGTTCCATTTACCTTCCCATAACTTCATAACATAATTAACTATAATAATAGTTGCCTAATTAACATCACACACACTTGTAGCAAAATTAAACATGCATGCATAACAATTCTCAGTAATTTCTCAACATTGATTTAACCACATGCAATTATTGCAAGTTTTAAACCTAAAGAACAATAATGGCATACATAGAGTACACGTAGATTTACCCTCGAAACCCTTAATTGGGAAAACCAACAATCCTCAGAGCTACACCTCTATCTGCTTCACTATATTAACTTGATTGTACATAATACAATATTTAGGTATTCTGCGGCATCCAAAAACCTAATCCATTAATCTGAATTAGATTACAATCATAATCCCTTAACTAGGATTAGATTACAATGAGTTGAAAAACTATTGTCCAAAAAAATAAGAAATATGCCAAAAATAGACCAAAAACAACCCAAAAAATGGGTAGGAAGGGCATGGCTATCCCCACTTGCGAGACACCCCCTATTGCACCTGCCACAATGAACAAGGTGTGTAAGATAATCATGCAAAGAATATAACACGTTCCCAACATCTACCATATGGGATTATCATCAATCTCATCTAAACAACCATTCCATAAACATGATTCATTCATTTCATAATTGAATTCATGGAAGGAGGTGGCATAATAGAAATGAAGCATGTCGCATAAATATTGATATAAAAACTCATATGTAAATAGATTCAAGCCCATCAAATCAATTATTGAGGAGCAATTCACTACCCAACTATAGGAATTAGCTATGGATTCCATCCCCGAGTAGGGCTATGATACCATTAAGGAAAAGAGAGTGCATATAGGGTTATAATTTCACTCAATCCAACCCACAATGCCCAAGAACTTAGACCAACCATACATCTATCATTGAATCCCTTGAGGGAAACTCCTCCAAGAATCGCACCATCCTTCAACTAGTCTCAAACTTCTTCCCCTTGGTGAAAAAAACAAGGGAAAGTTTCCCCCTTCTCTGCTTCAGTGATCTAGGTGGATATTGGTGGCCACCCACCTGTTCTAAATTCCAACTAGCTCATCTTAACAGTTTTTGATTCAATGAGTTTCTCTGTAATGGGGACATTTCTTTGTAATTATGGGTTTTGCACTATTGAGGATTTCTTGAAGCCCTACACAACATCCATGTGGATATTGGTGGTCACCCATCTAGTCCAGCTGGCCTATTTTGGTCGTTTTCATCTCATTACATCTTTATGTTCTTTCGGGGCCATTTTGAGGCCCTAAACGACAGTTTTTGGGCTTGTCACAATCAAACTATAGACATAGACAAATTTTGATGGCATAATGCGTATTTATCGAAAAGACCTTTCCAATGGGCTATCACACGCATAAAATGGAGATTGTATGCAAAAGTTACAACCCCAGAAAGTTGATGTACTAGCTTACCTCAATGAGGCCCACATGACTTTTTGCGCTTCATCTCCTAGGGTTAGGTTTTTGGATGTCTAGGGTTTTGGCATTCATGTTTCTTATAAAAAGGCCTTCAGAGCCTCATTGTACTCATCTTCTTGCGAAGGAGCATAGCCTTCATATTTGGGTTTTGGATGTCTAGGGTTTTGGCATTCGTGTTTATTATAAAAGGCCTTTAGAGCCTCATTGTACTCATATTCTTGCGAAGGAGTGCAGCCGTCACATTTCTTCTCGGAGATAAGTTGTCACCATTCTAGAGAGTATTTCACTCTGTATTTTACAATCTCTCTACAGTTCTTTCATTAATAGAATTCATGTATTACTGTAGTTCTCTGTTTCTGACAATATTTTTATGTTTCATTGTAATATCTCTACTTTCATCTTGTTTTGCTCATAAATCTGGATCATTCAGTGCCTTAAGAATTTATCTTTCCCTTCACTACTCAACAATCCTTTGAGAATCCATCATTTCCTTCTCTACTCATAGTGCTTAAAGAATCTCCTTGCCCTCTAGTGCTCTAGTGCAAGCAAGAAGAATCTAGTTCGATAGTTGCTCTTTGGGAACCTTGGAGCGATTGACAATAAATATGGAAATTCTAGACATGGGAACTTGGTTGCATATTTATAGTCTTCTTTAGTTGTTGGACATTGTGGCCATGGTTTTTCCCTCCAAAACCAATCCCATTTCCTCTCTTAACAATGGTAATTCTCCTAGCATATCATAGGCTTGCCACAAGATCATAGGATTCTCTAGTAGATCATAAACATAACAATCATGATTTTACACAGGCTTTTCTCATAATCAAGGAGAGGAAATCCAATAACATGGGCCCTAGGAGAATGACATGAGAATGAATAAGATAGTATGAATGGCGAATAAAAAGAAAAATATACATTTTATTGAATCATCCTACATACTCTCATCCCAAGGATGTCACAACTTGTACCTTATACACATAAGTCAAAGATTGATGTAAGAGCTTTTCAAGGAAGCATGGAAAAAAAGTTGTAATCCACAAAGGAAAAGTGTCAAGTACAATTCACCTTTGCACCCTTTATTACTCATTAAAAAAACTTTATGGGAGATATTACATATTTCTCTTTTATACATGCTTTAACATAACTCAAACCACCATGGTAATATCCTCACCATAAAATTTTAGCCCACTACATGGACTCACAAACATTCACTACTTAGATCTTTGTCTTCGTGTCACACTAGGAATATTTACAAAGCATTTACATTTTTACAACACAAAGACAATTTAACTTAACTTTCTTGGCTCAACTTCTCTCACGTAAACCCTTTCATTACATCACATGGACGAATTGTTATAATATAATCCAAAGCAAGAAATTGGGTATTATTACGTTATGCTTTTTACTTAAAAGTCAAAGCAAATAATTATGATTATACTAACAATTTCATATTAACTCCCCCACCCTCACCCATATTATATGTTTCTCATATTAAATTCCACCACCCTCACCCTCACCCTCATATATGTTTCTCATATTAACTCCCTCACTCCCACCCTCACCTCATTACATCACATGGATGAATTGATATAATATAATCCAAGGAAAGAAACAGGATATTATTATGTTATGCTTTTTACTTAAAAGTCAAAGCAAATAATTATGATTATACTAACCATTTCAAAAGAGGGCGAATTTGTTTGAATTACACATTGCCGACGGATTATTTCCGATCACCGTGTCTTGTCACACATTGAAGTGTGTATTTTTGCTATTTTGTAATATCATCAGTTTACACACAATTTACACGATTTAATGTAACTTTACTCTAGTAGCATGTGCCATAAGCCAAGTGTTAAGTAGAATGCCATTATTTTTATGTTAGAATTGCAATTTAAACGACATATTACTTTGGATTTAGAATTTTTTATTTATCAAATTTTAATTAAGATGATAAAAACTTGAACATTTTAGTTAATAATTAAACTCTGCTTTAAGTGTTTTATATTTTTAATTATTTAGTGAAATATAATCTCATTACAATCTTATTTGTATTTTTAATTATTTAGTGAAATATAATCTCATTACTCTAGTAGCATGTTCCATGAGCCAAGTCTTAAGTAAAATGTCATTGTTTTGTCTGCATAGTATCTTGTGGCTTGAGAAACTGCGACTCAGGGCATCTAAGCCATCAAAATCACCCGAGGATCGCACCCAGCCTGAGCCACACCAACCCTTAACATGGATGGATTTTTTTGTCCTTGCAAGTTTTGAACCGGTGACTTTAACATCACAGAGTGCCTTAACAACACACTCTATAACCGACTTTCCTACACCTCAAGGATGGGTGATAATATTTTTAAATTTAAAATAAATTTGCTAAAAATTATATTTTTATACACTTTTTAATTATTAAATATTTTTTAATTATTAATTTTTTTTTTGAAAAGACTCATTTTTATTAATATAAAACTATTCTTGAAATTTTATAATTATTTTTAAAGGTGTTTTTTATAGTTTATTATGAGAGAGATGTGTAATTTCTTCTGTGCTCAATATGGAGTTGACATGTGGAATTAAAAAAAAATATTAATAACAAATAAAATATTTCAATATCCGCCATAAATAAAATATTTTAAAATATTTGAAAGTAAAAAAAGAAGATTTAATTAATAGGTGCTTTATAGGGAGATGCGTAATTCCTCCAATGCTTAATATTGTGGAGTTGACATGTGGCATTTAAAAAAATATTAATACAAAAAAATTATATATATATATATATATATATATATATATATATATATATATATATATATATATATATATATATATATATATATATATATAACAATTGAAAAATGGCATGAAATATTAATTTTCAAGTGCTTTGTTGTAGAAAAACAAATCATCACATAAGATAGGACAAAACAATAAATGGAGGGGGTCTGCGGCTAGGGTTTCCTCAGCCACAAACCCCTCTTTTCCTCGCCGTTCTCCTCGTCTTCCCTTTCTACGGGTCTTTCTCATTCTCGGTTGTTGGTGCTTATCCTTCCTCGGCTTCGAATCTTCCTGTGCTCACGGGCGTTGGCATGGTTATGCTTTTCCTAAGCTAAGTGTGATGTGGTCTTTCTCCTGCCTTTCGGATTATTTGTGGTTCATGGTTTTTTCTTGGCTTTTGTTTTGCTTGCAGTGGATCGAGGATGATGGGGGGTTTTGCCATGCGCATTGTTGGTTTGTGTGGCCATTCAGATATGGTCTTCAGTGTTTGGATCTTCTACCTTGATGGTTGGGGGTTTTCATGGCCTCCTTTCACCTTCGATTTCATTATAGTGAGGCCCCCTCTCTTTGTGGCCTTATTCATACTTTTTCTTCTATTTTCCCTCTTAATATTCGGGGTCATTTAGGGTTTGATGGATACCCTTTGCTTCGTAGCCCTAGATTCAATGATTTTGGTGCCATGTTCATGGTTTTTTGAATTTGGGGCTCGGGGTTTGGATCCTCTCTTGTCTTTGAGAGGATGTATGTCACTCTGACCTGGTTCGTCTCGCATCTGGGTGTTCGCTCGAGGAGTAATTTTTGGTCCGCTCTTGTTAGGTTCTTTGGGGTTTATGAAACCCTCTTCTTTGTTTGTGGCTGGATAGATTGAGGTTTGATGTATGCCAGATCAAGTTTATTTTGTGTTGGGTGATGGTGACTCATCTCTCCCTTTTTCCCTGTTTGATGGTGGCCTAATCTTTGAGGTCCTTTCCTAAGGGCGTGTAGTGTTGTGAGTTGGGAAACGCTTTGAGGTCCTTTCTTTGGGCATGCATTTTTGGTCCATCTCATTCGGTCTCTTATGTGGGTGGTGTTTTCTTCAGTACCTCTGCTATCTAGTTCTCATGGTGTGGAAGCTCATACCATTTTGATCTAGTTTGTTTGAGCTATAGGGTTTCTTTGGGATTGCTCTCTTGGTCGATTTTCCTTTGAGGCAGGAGTTCTTGCTTCGCTTCACTATTTCTCATTCATTTTTAAATTTTGGATACCTTCTATTGATGATTTTCTCTCAGTGTCCTTTTAGCTAGTTTTTTGGGCCTTTGCAAGTTTTTTTCTGCTCTTATTGCCCATGTTTGGGTTGTGTTATGTGCACATACAAAATGTAATTTGGTTCTCTCCGGATAAATAGAATTGCGCTTTTTTTTGTGGAAAATATATATATAACAATTGAAAGTTCATACGTGGCATTAAAAAAAATATTTTAACATCCATCTTAAGTAAAATAATTTTATATCAACTTTGTAGAGAGAGAGTATGTGTAATTGAAAGTAAAAAAATTTTTTTTTTAGGTGCATAGATGTTTTGTAGTGCTCCATATATAAGTAAAAAAAAAATTATGGTTAAAACATTCTCGGATCCACGGGCAATGTTTCCCTGGATTGTTGACTATGTAACCCTGTAACCCTCTGTATGCAAAGAAAACAACAAGTGGGAGAATGTTGGGTATGTGTTATATTCTTTGCACGAGTAATAGCATCTACGTTGCATTGGGTGTGTAGGGGGGTTTGACGGGGGTGTAGGGGGGATAAAGATCTCCACATGAGGGTTTGGGGCCAGTGCCCCTGAGAATTTTTTTTTGCCTCGGGAAACATGTCTCATTTTTGGGCGGTTTTTTTCGGCACATGGTTTTTTGCCTCAGAAAATGTGTCACATAACTAGGTGGTTTTTTAGCACATGGTTTCTTTGCCAATGGTTTTCTATTTCCGGTTAAGGAATTAAGATTGTTGACTAATCCAGGTCATTGGGTTAGAGTTTTGGATGTCCTTGGCTCCTATATGTATATTGTATTGTAAACAATGTAACACATGAATATATAGAATATGTTGGTTTTCCCAGTTAGGGTTTCCAGGGGGAAAATCTTTGTGTAATGTTTGTATTTTCCATTGTATCTTTTATGTTCTTTTACTGAATATATGTTTGCAGTAAATATTGTACAAGGTTAAAATCTACAATAATTTCACTCAACCCAACCCACAATGCCCAAGAGCTTAGACCAACCATACATCTATCATTGAATCCCTTGAGGGAAACTCCTCCAAGAATCACACCATCCTTCAACTAGTCTCAACCTTATTCCCCTTGGTGCACAACCAAGGGAAGAATTCTCCCTTCTCTGCTTCAGTGATCCAGGCGGATATTGGTGGCCACCCACATGCTCCAAATTCCAACTGGCTCATCTTGACAATTTTCGATTCAACACATTTCTTTGTAATGGGGACATTTCTTTGTAATTATGGTTTATGCACTTCTGAGGCTGTCTTGAATCCCTACACATAATACAAGTGGATATTTGTGGCTTCCCATCTAGTCCAAATGGCCTATTTTGGTATTTTTCATCTCAATACATCTTCATGTACTTTCGGGGCCATTTTGAGGCCCTAAGTGACAGTTTTTGGGCTTGCCACAATCAAAATATAGATTGAGTTAGAACTTGATGGCATAATGTGTAGTTCTCTAAAATACCTTTCCAACGAGCTATCACACGCCTAAAACGAATATCGTATGAAAACATTACGACCCCGGGAAGTTGATGTACTAACTTACCCCAACGGGGCCCACATGACTTTTGACGCTTCATCTCCTAGGGTTAGGTTTTTGGATGTTTAGGGTTTTGGAATTCATGTTTATTATAAAAAGGCATTCAGAGCCTCATTGTCTTCATCTTCTTGCGAAGGAGCATAGCCGTCATATCTGGTTTTTTGATGTCTAGGGTTTTGGCATTCATGTTTATTATAAAAAGGCCTTCAAAGCCTCATCGTACTCATCTTCTTGCGAAGGAGCATAGCCATCACATCTCTTCTCATAGATAAGTTGCCACCATTCTATTGAGTCTTTCACTCTATATTTTTACAGTCTCTCTACAGTTATTTCATTAATAGAATTCATGTATTACTGTAGTTCTTTGTTTCTACAATATTTCTGTGTGTTTCATTGTAATATCTCTGCTTTCATTTCATTTTGCTCATAAATTTGGATCATTCGGTGCCTTAAGAATTTCTCTTTCCCTTCACTACTCAACAATACCCTGAGAATCCATCATTTCCTTCTCTACTCATAATGCTTAAAGAATCTCCTTGCCCTCTAGTGCTCTAGTGCAAGCAAGAAGAATCTAGTTCACTAGTTTCTCTCTGTGAACCTTGGAGTGATTGACAATAAATATGGAAATTCTAGACATGGGCACTTGGTTGCATATTTATAGTCTTCTTAAGTTGTTGGACATTGTGGCCATGGTTTTTCCCTCCAAAACCAATCCCATTTCCTCTCTTAAAAATGGTAATTCTCGTAGCATATCATAGGCTTGCCACAAGCTCATAGGATTCTCTAGCATATCATAACCATAACAATCATGATTTTACACAAGATTTTCTCATAATCAAGGAGAGGAAATCCAATAACATGGGCCCTAGGAGAATGACAGGAGAACGGATAAGATAGTATGAATGGCGAATGAAAAGAAAAATAGACCTTTTATTGCATCATCCTACATTCTCTCATCCCAAGGATGTCACAACTTGTACCTTATACACATAAGCCAAAGATTGATTTGACATCTTTTCAAGGAAACATGGAAAAAAGTAGTAATCCTCAAAGGAAAAGTGCCAAGGACAATTCACCTTTGCACCCTTTATTACTCATTAAAAAAACTTTATGAGGGATATTACATATTTCTCTTTTATAAATGCTTTAACCTAACTCAAACCACCATGGTAATATCCTCACTATAAAATTTTAGAATTTTATCCCACTACATGGACTCACAAACATTCACTATTTAGATCTTTGTCTTGATCTCACACTAAGAATATTTTCAAAGCATTTACATTTTTACAACACGAGACATTGTAACTATTTAGATCATTGTCTTCGTCTCATACTAGGCATATTTACAAAGCATTTACATTTTTACAACACAAAGACATTGTAACTTAACTTTCTTGGCTCAACTTCTCTCACATAAACCCTTTCATTACATCACATGGATGAATTGATATAATATAATCCAGGGCAAGAAATTGGGTATTATTACGTTATGATTTTTACTTGAAAGTCAAGGAAAATAGTTATGATTATACTTGGGTCTGTCAAGTAGGTAATGGAGAGTGCCCGATCACAAGTCCCAATTAGGATTACTCTCATTTAGGATAGCACTTCCAACCAGTATGTGGGTCTGGTTGCCACTCTGATTGATTTTCAATTATGAATCTAAGAACAAAATGTTACGAGATGAATTTAAATATATTTTTAAATGAATTAATTGAAGCTAACTAAATTATCCTATCCTAATACTACACCATTCTATCATATCATAATCAGGAGAAAAAATAATGGTATGAGCACAATAAGATGTAATATTATCAATGACAGAAATAGTTCATATCCATTAACAAAATATTAAAGTGATAATACTACAGAAAGAATCACAAATAGTTGTAGAATTAATTGTAAAAAGTCATGTTGTACTCATATGGAAATCAATGAAAGCATAAGCATGTTAAACATCTATGCAGAAACAGTTCATACAAAAATATTCAACAATGCTTGAATAAGAAAACATGTAAAGAATAGTCTCAAGCACATTCATCAACAGTCACAGTTTCCAAATTGGATCTTTCTCTTTATTCCATTAGAGGTAATATTTCATCTCTCATGTACAATGGTAAAAATTCCCCCTTCCATATCTTGAGCGGCTTTTATAAAAACAAGAGAGTTTTTCCAGTTACATCGACTTTTCAATTCCTATTATAGACGGTTCATATTACAACTTTGTTCTATCAAAATTCCAAAGACTTATACTTGAGTTTAGATGTAAGACTATGGGAGTGGCTCTTCAGGTGATTTTTTCTCAATATAAGTGGTCCATAATTCGAAGATATTGTGGACTTCTTCCAACTTGTCTAATTTCATCTTTTCTAGCTGAATCCCTCCATCATAAAGCATTGTGACTATATCTCTTTTGATTTCTTTCTTAATTCTCCTTACATAATATTTGGATGAAGTATTTAGCTTGACAAGATTAACCATATACTTGTGTAATCTATATGTGTCTATCTGCTTTAGCTGATTTATACCATCTTTTCTAGTGTCTCTATGCTTTTCCACATCATTAAGATTCAACTCATTGGGACATGCTTCCTCCAGACATGCCATCGTTTCTATTCCAAAATATTCTAGTATTTCATTGGAAGAGTTCCAAATTATGATGCATTATTTGGTGCCCATCTCTTTGGCTTCCTTCACCTCATCAAATATTTCTTTATAGGAATCAAATAGAATTTGATTCTTCATTTTCTTTTTTACATTGTACATGTGTAATGTTTTTGGTGCCTAGGTATGCCTTTCTGTCCAATATTCCACTTTATCAAAGGCATGTTCAACCTCCTTGTACTAACTCTTATGTTCATCAATTTGATCTTGCAACACCACCATGTCATCATAATCCCTTTGAATATCAAAAATATTCATGGAAGACCTGTGATTGTATTTCTCTCAACTCTTCGTTTGCCTATGTTTCCTCTTCTCTCACAATCTTGAGAGCATTCACCTCTTGGTTATTTTTCTCCATTGTGATTTCAACTTGTTGTAGTTGGTGCTCCAATTCATAGATACTCTATTTTTTCCTGTTTGAATTGTCCACCTATTCCTAATACTCTTTTCTCATTTTATCCATTTCCTACAAGTGATTGTTTTTGAGGTCATTAACCTCAGTACTGTGTTGGTATTTATCCTTCATCTCCTCTACAAATTTTATTTCCATATTATTCTTATGTAGTCTTGACTACTATTAAAATGAAGACACCTAAAGTATTCATTCATCTAAAGTAACACTTAATTTTCCCACTGTATTGAAATTGGCCCTTACAAATGCATGTAGGGTTGAAGTAGTTTCAATGGAATTTTCCTTACGATCACTTCCCAAGGGCCATGAGATGGATCTTTATTTTGGTTCTAATCATGTGGATTCTTTTATCAAAATTTGGCATTTATTAGTCTTGGTGGTTATCTTCCTTTTAGCTTTGATGTAGAAATATGCCCCTGAATCTAGTAAAGTGACCTCAAATCCAACTACATCTTTATTGGTGTTATCTATACCTGTCGGTATAACATTGAATGGGGTTCCAGGGTCTATGGGTGTTCCTAGTACATGAATTTTATGGAATGATCCCAAGAGGGTAACTTTCTCTAGTTCATCTCTGAATCTCTATGCAACGACTACTTCCTGTTGTTTCCTTTTGTTCTCCTCTGCTTCTTTATTTTCTATTTCTTTCTTCTTGGCCTCATATGCTACTCTTTCCTTTTTATATTCCTTTTGTTTATTTTCCCTCTCCTTCTCTTCCTTTTCTTTCTCATCTTTCTCCTTCTCAGCTTTCTTCTTTTCAACTTCCTCTTTCTCTTCTTTCATAATTGATTCTTGATCTATGACTTTCACTGTTGACTCTCCTTGTTTCTCTTACTTTTTCTTGTGGTTCTCATTGGCATCTAAAGATTTATTTTATTGTTCCTTTTAATTTTATTCTTTGGATTTTCTTTTGGCCTCTTCCTAAATAATTTCATGGGTGATTAATGTTTCCCATTGTTGCTTCATCTCTTTTCCCTTTTCTTCCTCTAACAATCTTGTTGTTTCTTTTTCCTTTTCATCTCTAATTTTCAACAAGGATTCCTCAAAGGACATGGTCCCCTTGAAAATATCTTCTTGGGGTATTTATTCATGTTGGATGGGATGCACTAATCCTAAATATTTCATATGACTCTCAACTATCCCTTTAGGGTCATACTGCCTAGGTTATTTTATACACAAAATCAATTCTTTTAAGGCTTCTACTTCCTTACTACCATGGGGAATATTTGTTAAGGTTTGTGTCTCTATATTTATAGGGAATGTTGGATAACATCTCTTTGAGTTGGTGGATAATACACCTGTGAACCTGACCTCCATTGTTTGGTATGTTATCTCTCTAATTATTATTTTTTCAGGCATGTACTTAGGAAGTAGGTTAGGAGCACCTATGCTACCATAAATCCTAATGTAAGCATAGTGTTTCCCAATGTACTAATACCTAATTTATTTAATAGTGTGCATAGATTTTGTGGATATTATTAGGGGGGCATGTTTATAAATGATACCATACAGGGGTACTAAGAAATGCTCACAAATATCATAGAGATATTTCTTATTACTATCCTCCCATAATTGGAAATAATAATCATGAATTGGGAATAAACTAGGGTTCCAGTCCCAACCCATCTCGGGAAAATGATGTTCAACATATATAGCATCAATCAAATAAGTAGCATGTAAAAACATGGGGTTTTTAGTGTTGGTTCTCACCTTGTTGTTTCGAAAACGTTGATAGACAAAAATTGAGCCCAATTAAATATATGCTTATTCGTTGCTACATAATGATCCATTGGATTCCATTCTTTCTTGAAATGTCTTGTGTTTTCCTTGCCATACAACCTGAATATCATGGAAGATAGTAGTTTGTAGGGTTCCTTCATATTGTGTGTTAGAAACACTTTTCTTCCCTTTGGTGTAAGGGGTGCTCTTTCCTACCACCACTCTTGAATCACTTCATGCACATCTTCATGTTCCTCTTTGAATTTATCTAGCAATTATACATTCAAAGGAGATATCATCTTAGGAAGATTGTATCAGATGTGAATGTCATCTATCTTGAGTGATGCTATGGGTTGATTTATTTCATTCAATATGTTACAAGCCTCTTTAACCAAATGGGAAAATGCCCATTTATTCGCATTAGTATATGGCGTGAGAGCTAGTCTAGTCACTATAGCATACAATCCACTTGCCCAAATATTATGACACACATTTAAGTCTTCATCTTATGGAGGAAAGTTTGTTTTCAGAAATATCTTATACATTTGGCTCCAAGTTAAGAATCCATCCATAGCATCATGATAATGTATATCTGCTAATATTATAGTGTCCATAACTTTTCCCTATACCTGTGTCCTTTCTATGGCTCCTCAACTCCTTTTCACTGTAGCATTTGTTGCTTGAGCTTTAGACATCCTGTCAAATAGAAAACAATGTGAGTATAAGAGTATAACAATAGGTATTTATTGCAACAATGTATCAGACTAAGTGAAGAAATTGTCAACTGTGTAGAAAAAATACAACAATGCAAGTATTCTTCACAAGGCTCTAAACAAATGACAATAACCATGCAATTTCACCTAAATTAGTTTTTACATTGTTTATTTACTCAACACACTTTGTATTGAATGCTTCATATGGGTCTATCATGTGACTGACTAGTTCTTGTACATCACCATTAATGCATCTCAGAATAAATTATTTGAAATAGAAATTTTCGAAAACAAGGGCCTCAAGAAGTCAAGTCTCAAGAAACATTTTCTTCCAAAAATCTTTTTGGATGTTTGGGTTTTTGAGAAATTAAGATTTCAGAAGAACAATCTTTCATGAAGAACCTATTACAAGTTGTAGTTTCAGAAAGGGAACCTTCCAATAAAGCTTCCGGAAGACAAGGCTTAGGAAGACCGGTCTTCATAAAGGGAACCTTCCAATAAAGCTTCCGGAAGACAAGGCTTAGGAAGACTGGTCTTCATAAAGGTAAGTCTTTGGAAAAGATCTCTTAGAAAGGACTAGCGTGCATAATTACATTTTTTTTACGACGAGGATTCCCTAAAGGAATATTTGGTGTGTCAAAATTTGTGTTTTTAAAGGAAAGGAGATATATACGGAGATGCCTAAGCACCTTTTGCTATTATGTTTACCAATGAGATGTGGCACTCTCGAGAATATAACGAAAGTAGTTTGTATTGGCACCCAAGTGGTTGGACCACATTTTCATGACTTATAACTATATTTTCATTTCCTTAGGACAATAATCCTTCGATGGTAAAATATAGTGCAAAGGATGTATGTTAAGGTGGACCCGGTAAGTATCAACAAAATATTATCAGAAGAAATCGTTTGGAACAAATTTTGGGAGCCGCATATTTTTCTTCTCAATGGGTAAAAGCCAACAAAGAAGAGACTAAATACCATCGATCTTCATAGGTTGGGATGTTATTACAACTCGTACTAGGTAAACCCCGATGGCAATTTTTCGATAAACATTATCTGATAGTCTTTCAGCCTTAGAAATTCAGGAAAGTGGTTGGTATTCACATGCTTGTCCTTTCTGAGTGGGAGTTTCTGAATAGTGAATTTAGTGAATTTCTGATATCCCCTCAAGCTTTGTCACATGGGAAAATACACAATTTATCAGCCCAATAGAGTCCTCAAAAGGGCATTATAACTTATTTCAGTTGAGGAAATGGGATTGTGAAAGTATTAGTAATACTCAAGAGACCATTGATCAATGTATCTATCTATCGATAAATTTTGATTGCATGGAGATAATAACAATTTATATGCAAGTACCTAGATGAGTTAGGAGTGAGAACATATCCTTGCTTAAAAATTTCAAAGGNGGGGGGGGGGGGCATTGGAATTCTATGGAACAAATAATTTCAATGGGTAGTTGTGGGGGGAACATCACAGTGGTAACACAATATTTGGATGTAGATGAGGGGGAACGTAGGTATTCCTGGTAAGTATTTGATTTTAGAGTGAGGTAGTGGAAGAATGTGAGGTAGAATATAAGGGAACACAGGGGGGTGGTAGATGAAAGGAACAAGAAAACAAGATTATCTAATCATGAGAGGGAGGGGAATAAGATTGAGGGAGTTTGGTTGGATGAGAACTTGACATTCAGTAGAAAAATGGGGAGGGATTCTAATGATGGTAACACCACATGTCAGAGTGGGACCATGTTGCATATGGAGAAAGAGAAGGAGATGGTAATGAGGACTTGTTGGTCAATTCATGTTCCATGACCAAAGAAAGGATAAAATTCTTGTCCAACATAGGGACCTCATATTTAATTTTCCCTCGTTTGCAAAGACCTTGAATCACAATGGAAACGGATTATGCTTCGCATAGACTGCCATGGTTTGTAGCTAGTGACAATTGTTGTATCTAGCTATGGAGATAGTTTGTTCAATGAAATTTGTTGTTTGGTAGAAATAGAGTTCAATGTGAAGTCACTGCAGATTTACACTGTACAGTCCTTTTGCAATGCAATTATAGGCAGCAACCAACAGGCTTTTAGCTGTTTGCATCAACACCTTTCGCCATATCTCCTAGAAAATGTGCCGACAATTGCAAGGTGGCAGGAATACCTTGTAAACATGGCACTTCCATATGAAAAATGAAATGTGGAGGGTTGCAGATTATGTTTGCAATGGCTATCTATAATATTCAGAGTAAATATCCAGGTCTAATCAGCCCTGCCAGATGGCACTGTCCATTCCTGGTCTATTGATTCAAATTACGATCGAACAATTGACATCCTCTCATTGAAAATAGATACGACACATATCCATTATCAACCTTTGCTTGGACATATCACTAGTTCAGGGTTCAATGTCAATGCCACCCAAACCGCATCGAATCTGCATACACGTGGCATGTTGTTTAATGAGAATGAAACTCCTCCCAATTGCAATAAGTCCATACAGGGCTTAAACAAAAAATGTAGACTAAGTTATCGAAAATTGAAAAAATAATACGTGAAATTTGTCCCAGTTGTGATAAGGCCATACAGGGCTGAAACAAAAAACGTAGACTAAGTTATCACAACTTGAAAAAAATCATGCGTGAAATTTGTCCCAGTTGTGATGAGGCCATACAGGGATTAAACAAAAAATGTAGACTAAGTTACCACAACCTGAAAAAGTTCATACGTAAGAGAGAAAAACACATTGGTGGTATATGAACTACTGGCGTTCCAATGTCCAGTGTCAATGCCAACCAAACCACATTGAATGTGCATAAGCATTTCATGCTATTTAATCAGAGTGAAATTCATTCTAGCTGCCATCAAGTCATCCTGCCCTTGAACAAGAAGCGTACACTAAGTTACCGCAACTTGGAAAAGGTCATACACGAGAGAAAAAAATACATTGCTACGCTTCCTTTTAGAGAGAAACTGACATATCACAATCTAAAAAAATTGTTTGTGCACAACACAACAAAGACAAGTATGGTCACATATCCCACAATGGTCATGCAAATGTCCCAGAGAAAAAAATCACATTTTGTGGGCTAGAAGAAACATCGTGCAGTGTTTCCAATGAAAACCAGGAAACACTTTCTACCCATGCTTCTCTGCGAAAGAAAGATGCAAGACATACCTACATGAAACAAATCAAAGACACTCCTTCCATTGCATGTGCAATTTTTGATCAATTGAATTTCACAAAAAACAGTAAGTCTTTCACGTCTGATTTGGAAGCAGAATACCTCCGCTTGACAAAACATGATAAAACATTTTCCAGTGGCAAAATTTGTCTTCCATGCAAACGGTCGCTTGAAAATGGAAAACTGCCACAATTTGCAACCCCTAACCAAACAAGATGTAATACACCACTACCAGATGTAAGTGCACTTATGGAACTTGAATAGACACTTGTGTCTCTGCGAATTGCATTTTCACAAATTAGGCCCTGGGGCTATAAACGACCTCATATGGGCTTAACATGATCAATTATTAATGTGCTTGTTCAGTTAGATGTTGTGCAAAAATCATTGCCACAATTCATTAGCAATACACTGGCGATTGTTGTGGATCTCAAAAGACGCTTCCAATACAAAAATGTGTATCAGATAGGCAAAGTGTGTGTGCATGATGTTATGAAAGCATTAAAGGAATTATGTTCCATGTCCCTGTACAAAGCACAAAACATTTGTATAAATGAAAACTGGAACAATATTCTTGGAGAAGAGGATGACAACTCTGTAGATACTCTAAAAAATGCTAGTGAATTTGATACAAGTGATGAATCGGAGAATGAAACACCTGCTAAGACATTGGTGAATGGATTCACTGATTCACAGTGCATCTGTGACTTGCAAGACAAGATTGTTGAAATTGCACCTGCTAAGGGGCAACGTCCACTTGGAATATTCAAGGACAGATTCGATGAGGAAATGAACTTCCCAACACTCTTCTATGGAGATCCATGTGTCACTGACATTACAGAATGATTCAGTTATCATAAAATAGTTCGATGGGAGCTGCTACATTCAAGCAGTGACTTCTCATGTCACATAACAAATTTGTTTTTCAAAACAATGCGCATAATAATAGAGCAAGTTCTTTCTTGCATGTGGGTTCGAATAAGAAAACGCCAGTTACAAGGAAGAAATTTGTTGGCCAAGGATGTCAAGTACAAAGTAAACCTAGAAAAAATTATGAAATCTAATATTGGATACATAGATTTCAAAAACATTCGCATCTCTCTTGACTATTTGCAGCAAAACAAGAAAACTATTTTTACAATGATCCAACAATTGGGCCCACCAACATTTTTCATCACATTTACAAGTGCAGAGCGTTGCTGGGATCCATTGGTGGTTGTCGTATTTGATTTGCATAGGAACAAGAAGAGTAAAAAATAAACCGATACACTGGAAAATAATTACATTGACTACCTCATAAGAAAAGACCCAGTGATATGTACTCACTACTATAGATGTAGAATAAATGCTTTGAGACAATTGATATGCCATGATGAAACGTTTTTTGGAAAAATATAGGACTACTTTTTTTGTGACTAAATTCCAGAATAGGGGGAATGAACATGACCATGCACTATTGTGGATAGAGGGTGCACCAGTCTATGGAGCTGACAACAATTCATAGATCGAGCAATTTGTGGAAAAATACATAACATGAAACATGGATCATTTGGATCCAGAACTTGCCAAAGTTCATAGACATTATCATACAAGAAGTTGTAGAAAACGAAAAAACTCGCATTGCAGATACAACTTTCTCGTGCCACCATTGAGAGCAACAAGAATCATAGAGCCACTTAGTTTAGAGGACAATGTTGTTGCCAAGAAATCTAAATCCTTGTTCGCATTTATAGAAAAATGAGAGTTTGACGAGTTGATGAGATTCAATGACTTCCTGGCAGAGCTAAATCTATTAGAAGATGAGTACATCCAAGCCATACAATGTATGCTTAAACAACCAACGATTTTCCTTAAATGAAAACTTTCCCATATTTGGAACAACAATTTCTCCAAGGACATGCCAGTTATGTGGAATGCAAATATAGATGTGCAGTACGTCCTAAATGCATATGTTGCAGCATCGTACTGTACCTCGTATATGACAAAGGTTGACAAATCTATGACAAGTGCATTCAGAAGAATACACAAAGAACATGAAAGAAGTCATATTGATGACATACAAATGATATGTACGCTTGGCAATACATTGCTTAATATTCAACAAATGGCTTCTCAACAAGCAATCCACATTGCACTTTCCATGCCCCTCAATTGTAGTTCAAGAAAATGTGTCTTCATAAACACATCTCCACTTGAGAAATGCACATTTGTGATTAAACCATCGATTTTGCTAGAACAAGAGCCTAACAATTCAGAAGATGTGCTATGTCGCTCTATTATTGATTATTACCTCCAGCGTCCATATCCTATTAGGCATATCTTCTTAGTAGAATTCATATGACATTACAAAAAAAATGGTGCGCCCATATCAAAAAGAAAAAAACCCTCTGTGATACAGTTTGTCAAATACAATAAACATTCTGACTATGAAAACTATAGTAGAGAAAAATTGTTTCTATACATTTCGTTCGATGAAAATGAAGAGACATTAAAACATAACTTCTCTACATGGGAAGCTGCATATGTTGCCTCTGAGACTATAGTGTAAATCCATGAAGCTAGATTTACTTGCAATGTTAATCCAACATGGGGTGATCTAGAAATTGCAGTTAATGAGCTAGAAAACCCTAACAATATTGATGAGACATTCACAAACCAAAAAACAACCAGAACTCCCTGCGAGTCCAATGACTTGCAAGCAAATTTGCCTCATCCTCGAGCAGGTGGCAGTGAAAAAAGTATCAATCTTGGTTTTCAAGTCACAAAACATCCTTTCCTTATTGAAAATAATGAATACCACAGAATAAGACGTATGTTGAATCAAGACCAACAAACAATTCTAAAGGACATTGCACTTAAAAAACGCTTGAACCTGGACAAAGCTGTGCACTTGTTCCTTACAGGCAGGGCAGGAACATGAAAGACATTCACAGCGAAAGCATTGTTCCAAATGCTTATAGGAATCTATGATTCAAACAATTCCTCTGATCCTATGAAACCAAAGGGCCTAATAGTTGCATACATAGGAAAAGTTGCATATAATGTAGGTGGAACAACAATCCACTCTGCATTTTTAATGCCTTTTAACAAGTCACAGTTTCTTCCACCTAGCAAGGAAATGTTAGATATGTTATCTAAGCTTTATGAAGAACTCCAACTTGTCTTTATAGATGAAGCATCTTTGATTGAGAGTTTCTTATTGCATTCTATTGGCAACCGACTAAGAAGCATAAAACATGTGCATAGAAAATACTTTGGAAACATTGACATGATATTCTATGGGGATCTTTACCAGGTACAATCGATCCAAGATTCTTTGATATTTGAACAACCTATGGTTAACATGTAAACAATGACACATGACTTCTGGAGAGACAATATTAAATGCTTTGAATTGCATACTACAATGCACCAGACAGATGAAACATTTATTGCAATTCTGAATAGAATGCAGACGAACAACTAAACATATGATGACTTAACATATATCAATTTGAGGTGTTTGCAACCTACATCAACAGACCCAACGTTCCCTTACCTGTTCTACACAAATAAGGATGTTGCAATGCATAATAGGAACATGCTATCACTCATGCATGGCGATGATATCATCATCAATTCAATTGACCTGGAAGAGGACAACCATGGAAATGTGCCACATCATGCACATACCGCCACTTTACCTTTGCAACTTGTCCTAAAATTAGAAATTTTGGTTGAAATATATGCCTGCAACTATGATTCACAGGATGGCTTGGTCAATGGTGCAGATGGAATAATCAAAGGCTATACGAAAACAAAAAAACTTGATGTCCTTTGGATTAAGTTCCATGAACCACATATAGGAAAGCGACAAGAAAGAAAGTTGGCTTATCTATATAATTCAAACACTACAAGTGATTGGACACCTATTTTGCGAATATCAAAGCCAATATCGACATCAAAAAATACATGTCAATTGAATATTCGAAAACAGTTTCCAATTAAAATTGCATGTGCACGTACAGTCCATAGATCGCAAGGACTAACACTTGATAATGTTTCATTTCAGCCTGCTGGAATTCAGATACATGGACTTGTATACACAACATTGTCCCATGTTAGAAGCATAGACTCCTTGTATTTACTAAGTCCTCTTACAAAAGATAACTTCAAAGTCAAACATAAAGTTGATATTGAAATGGATCACCTCAGGACTACCGCAAAATGGCAACTGTAGTATGATTACCAATCCATACAAACAAAGTCATATGTATCAATTATCTTGCTTAACACATGCATCTTACATGCACACCTAGATGATATACTCAATGACTATGATACAATGCAATCTGATATTTTGTGATTGCAGGAAACATACATGGCATTATGCATGGAAAACAAACAATTTCCAAATCACAATTGCATATCAAGTTACATTACACATAGGGTGATGATATTGGTGAAAAAACATGTACCAATTTTGCACCATGTACATTTCGAAGAAAAGAATGTTGAGATGGTGCTTGCAAAGATATTTTACCATGGAACAGAAATTGCAATATTGAATTTGTATGTTTCTCCCCATGCAACATTCTACAACATACTAAATGTTATTTCCAATGCATTAGGTCATTTCCATCTAAACGGACCCATTGTTCTTGCAGGAGACTTCAATATTGACATGCTACAAAATAATGCTAGAAAAAAAGAATTGGAAAACTACATGTGCAAATACAACCTCCATTTTCTTTTGAACAACACAAACCATGTGCAAAACGCACTTATTGACCATGTGTGGTAAAATGTGCCCATTCCTCAATACAACATCTTTATCTTACACACATATTGGTCTGATCACGATACAATTGGTATTGCAATTGAATTATGAAATATACAACAAACATATTGCAAAGTCATATTTCTATGTTTCAAAGCATATCTGTATAGCTTGTTGCAAAAAAAACAAAAACAAATTATCTAGCTTCTTAGTTTTCCCTGGTTTGTGCACATACTGGTCTGGTCACCACACAGATGGTGTTGCACTTGAATTATGAAATATACATCAGGCATATTGCAGAATCATATGTGTATCCTTCAAACCATATCTGTCTATCTTGTTGCTGAAAATTGAGATATCCAACTTCTTATTTACCCCTGGTTTGTAATTGCTTTTGGTCACAAATATTTTTTTTGCATAAATAAAATAATATATGTGTGTGTGTGTGTGTGTGTGTATGCATAGAAACTTGAATGAACTAAAAAAAAAAAAAAGGTATATTCTTCTAACACTATATGTTACTCTATTCCTCTTATTCTATTTTATTTAGTCTATGTACATAGTGTTTGCTTTTTTCTTTACATGTCAACTTATGTTCATGTCCATTTTGTTTTGTTCTTTTATTCATAGAAACAAACAGGAAAACTAGACACAACAAATAACTCCTAACCAGGAATGTAGAAGAATCCATGCAAAGGTGCGTTTTTTCTACCCGTGTTCCATAACCGATAGTTTTTCATTTACTGTGTCTATATTTGTTGAAATCGTTTGCAGCTCTGTTTTTTTTTTTCCCTCCTTGCACACTCCATATCTTCCTGTACATTGACTTGTCTTCGTGTCAATTATAATTTTTGTGCTGCTATCTTGAAATAAATAAATTTGTACTCCATCTTTTCTTTTCATGTGTTGTTACGTAACATTTTTCTTTCATGTCAGTTCTTACCTCCCTTTATTTTCCCTGTTCTATACTTAGTCATTCTCACCTTTTTTTCTTCCCCTCTATTATCCATTTCTGATTCTATACTTAGTGCCATGTTTATGCTCATATGTTCCCAAGATGACAGAGTGGCATATTTCATGTCCATCTATATCTCTAAATCACGAGTCTGACTGACAACCGCTTGTTTTCATAGTTCACGAATTTTATGGTCGTCTATTCCTACGTAGGAACCATCTAACTCTCATGCCCCGTGTGCATGGTATACATCTTGCGCTCGAAACTTCGGTGATCTACAATTCGAGCCGGACTTGAAGCTTGTGACTCATTTTCCCAACATTTGTTGATATTTCAAAGTATCTGTTGATATTTTTCCCAATTCGTCTCAACAATTAGCCAATTTTATGGTCGCGAGTTCCCCCCCAATGCATTATTGAACTCCCATGCCCATTACAATTCAACCCCGGGCTCCTCGAACTCCCAAACCTCGCTCTTTATTGAACTGACAATTTGTATATCCATCTATATCTTGACATCACGAGTCCAAACAAGCGCTTATGTTTCCTTAGCCAATTTTATGGTCGCAGGTTCCCGGATACGCGTTATCGCACTCTCATTCCCTGTGTTGTGAGTATACATCTTCCATCCAAAACTTGGGTGATCCATGTATATGCTCGCGGGTTGCCAGATGGCGGAGCGACAGATTTCATGTCCATCTATATCTCTACATCACGAGTCTGATCGACCACCGTTTGTTTTCATAGTTCACGAATTTTATGGCCATGGGCTCCTGTGTGGGCGCCATCCAACTCTCATGCCCCATGTGCATGGTATACATCTTGCTCCCAAAACTTCAGTGATCTACAATTCGACCCGGACTCGAAGCTTGCGGCTCATTTTTCCCAACATCTGTTGATATTTCAAAGCATGTGTTGATATATTTCCCTGTCCATCTCAACTGTTAGCCAATTTTATAGAGCATGTATGGATCCCGCATTCCATACTTAGCCACATTTTGGATCACAGGTTCTTGGGCTGGTGGGCTCAAAATTGGGCCTCTATTGTTCTGTGTCTTATAAATAGCACCCAAGAGTTCTGCGATATACAAATTGACAGGTGCACTTGCGGGTTGGTGGCTCAACATTGCACTTCTATTGTTCTGTGTCCTCCAAACAGGACTCAGAGTTCCGCGTTATAAAAATTGACAGATGGACTCCAGAGCTATCGGGCTCAAGATTGTGATTGTTTACAGATGGTGATCCCTATCAACTATCTAACACTATCTACCCATCTACAATTCGACCCAGAACTCCTCGAACTCCCAAGCCTCACTCTTTATCGAACTGACAATTTGTATATCCATCTATATCTTGACATCATGAGACCGACCGAGTGCTTATGTTTCCTTAGCCAATTTTATGGCCGCGGGTTCCCAGCTACGCGTTATCGAACTCTCATTCCCGATGTTGTGAGTATATATCTTCCATCCAAAACTTGGGTGATCCATGTCTATGCTCGTGGGTTCCCAGACGACGGAGTGGTAGATTTCATGTCCATCTATATCTCTACATCATGAGTCCGATCGACCGTCGTTCGTTTTCATAGTTCGCAAATTTTATAGCCGCGGGTTCTTGTTTGGGTGCCATCCAACTCTCATACCCTATGTGCATGGTATACATCTTGCGCCCGAAACTTTGGTGATCTACAATTCGACCCAGACTCGAAGCGTGCGACTCATTTTTCCCAACATTTGTTGATATTTCAAAGCATCTGTTGATATATTTCCCTCTGCTTCTCAACTATTAGCCAATTTTATGACCGCGGGTTCCCCCCCAATGCATTATTGAACTTCCATGCCCCATGTTCGGATAACATATTGCATCTAAAACTCTGGTTATCTACAATTTGACCCCGAACTCCTCCAATTCGCAAGCCTCACACTTTATCAAACTCACAAATTGTATATCCATCTATATCTTGACATCATGAGTTCACCCGAGCGCTTTCATTTCCTCAGACAATTTTATGGCCACGAGTTCCCGGGTACGCGTTATCAAACTCTCATTCCCCGTGTTCCGAGTATACACCTTCCATGTGAAACTTGGGTGATCTACAATTCCAACACAGATTCCTAGGTTAAAAAAAATACCAAAGTATCTTTAATTCTCGTCCATTCCCACCACGTTCGCCCCTTCCCTATAAACATTAATTATGATTCTACTAGTGATAGTTCACAGATGTTTGAAAATATTGGCATTAATAAACAGAAAGCTCGAGGTAATCTCCCATTAAAATGCATTTATGGGAAAATATTATGGAATCTGATTAGTTTCTTTTGTCAATCTCGAATTCGAAAAAAAGGATGGTTGTTTTGTTTTTTCTAAGACGTCGTTGTAGCAATAATTCAGTATTGTGCTAGCCCACTATCATATACAAAGGTGTTCACATGATGTCGCTCTTTAATATTGTGCACATAATGTTAGAACCTTACAGGTTTGCATATCCGAGCTTCTGCTTGCATATGGAAATGTTGCTCCACCATTCCAATTTGAACATAGTTTGCATTTGGGCCACAGAGAACAACAATAAAATAAAATAATATGGAATTTGTTTAAGTACATATCAACAAATTATCTTCTGAGTTGAACCTACTTTTGTCAAAATCCAGATATATTACATAGTTGTCAATGTTTTCCCTGCTTTTCAATAGTTTCTCGATTTCCCTGCCATCTTCACACGCTTTCCCAATGCAAATTGATGATGCTTTTATTAGCTTTGAAAAGATTGGCATTAAAAGGAGAAAAAGTTAAGGGCATCTTCCATTAAAACACATTGAACCAAGATTTACCGGAGATTGTATTATAATGTTGCAGCGCCAATTTTAAATACAATAAGGAGCAAAGGAAGATTTTCATCACCTTATGGCTGCAGCTCGACACCATGTCCATGGAGATAACTTGAATATTTTCGGGCATGGGGACCATTTTTTTCAGTGGTCCATAGCTTATTACTACTACTCGTCCACTTCTGCCTAGATGAAAGTTATCTCGACATCTGAAATTGCAATGACACATTTTATCGCCATTTTTTTTTTTTAAATTTAAGGACTTGGTCACGTGTTGCGGCGAGAACTATATTCCGAACCATCAGATTGTCTAGATGGGCGACCATTTCCAAATATCCCTATCGCCTAAAGTATTTCAAAATATGTTGACACTTCCTGAGCCAACGCTTACTTTCAAGGGAGAGAATTGCAAGCAATTCCTAAAGAAACATGGCAATGAACTAGACCTCTTACCGAAGTTATTACAAGACCCAATGCTTGCTCCCCAGGACCAGGGATGATTTTAAGGATGGAAATTTATTTTAAAATGTAGAAAACTTGGTGAATCTTACTAATCCTTCATATGCCAACTATAAATGGTTGGCAATATTTTTGTAAAAATATTCAAATTTCTAAGGATTTTATATAGTTTTTATAAAATTTTGACGATTTTTAAGGTAAAATAATTGTATCCTATATAATTTGGGTGAATAATTTTTAAAATAGCGAATCTCTTTTTTGTAAAAACAATGGAAAATTATCCCATGAGATAAATTTAGCCCCTAAAATCATCCCTACCCGGGACATGGCCATATTACAGGTCAGTGCATGTAAAAACCTTTTCCGGCTGATTGCATTCCTTTTCATGAGGACAATGAGACAAGCAAGTGCAATCGTCATGTCTCGGATGCTTCTATATATTTTATATTTTACGGTTAAGCAAGAAGTCGTCTTCCATTGCCCCAAGCTGATTTCCATTCAAAGCTCTTCCCAGTTATTGCAATACAGGAGGCAAAATAAATTCTTTATGCAACCTTATTTAATTTTCGTTGTGCCGAATTGCTATCCATTTCCTGGACTATCTATGTGTAGGAAGTTGAACTCTGAATTTGACCCATTAACATTATTGTGCCAGAAATTATGGAGACATGATGCTTGCTAACTATTTTATAAGGTATTCACAGGATGGCTTGGTCAATGGTGCAGATGGAATACTCAAAGGCTATACGAAAACAAAAAAACTTGATGTCCTTTGGATTAAGTTCCATGAACCACATATAGGAAAGTGACAAGAAAGAAAGTTGGCTTATCTATATAATTCAAACACTACAAGTGATTGGACACCTATTTTGCGAATATCAAAGCCAATATCGACATCAGCAAAGACAGGTCAACTGAATATTCGAAAACAGTTTCCAATTAAAATTGCATGTGCACGTACAGTCCATAGATCGCAAGGACTAACACTTGATAATGTTTCATTTCAGTCTGCTGGAATTCAGATACATGGACTTGTATACACAACATTGTCCCATGTTAGAAGCATAGACTCCTTGTATTTACTAAGTCCTCTTACAAAAGATAACTTCAAAGTCAAACATAAAGTTGATATTGAAATGGATCACCTCAGGACTACCGCAAAATGGCAACTGTAGTATGATTACCAATCCATACAAACAAAGTCATATGTATCAATTATCTTGCTTAACACATGCATCTTACATGCACACCTAGATGATATACTCAATGACTATGATACAATGCAATCTGATATTTTGTGATTGCAGGAAACATACATGGCATTATGCATGGAAAACAAACAATTTCCAAATCACAATTGCATATCAAGTTACATTACACATAGGGTGATGATATTGGTGAAAAAACATGTACCAATTTTGCACCATGTACATTTCGAAGAAAAGAATGTTGAGATGGTGCTTGCAAAGATATTTTA
>ML830921.1:21321-43680 GCA_009831015.1 Picea engelmannii | reverse complement strand
TATTAATGTTTAGAAACAAATAAATTACTCTTGCAAAGCCATTTTGTTTCATTTGGGACCATTTTACCACCTTAAAAATTAGAAATGGAAATAAGGTAAATGTTATTGTGAGTTGTAATCCCTTTTTCCCCAAAAACATGAAATTACCCACTCTTCTATAGGTCAACCATCCTATTTGACAGGAAAAGGAGTTACAGGTTTAATGACAGATTTTTGTGGAGCCCATACCCCCGACTTTGACAGTCGGTCCTTTTTTTTTTTTTGGTGGGATCAATTCTTTTAACTTCTCGGTGGGTATTATGGCAAGGTTACAGTAGTCTGAACCCCCATATTTGGCGGTTGTATATTTATGATTTTCTTTGTGTCAATTTTTTTAACTTATCGTCTGGTAATATGGCAGAGTTACAGTAGTCCAAACCCCCATTTTTGGTGGTCATATATTTATGATTTTCATTGGGCCCATCTCTTTTAACTCTCTATGTGGGCAAGTATGTTGTCTTATGAAGTAAGTTGACAAAAGATTCTTTATACAACCACGGTTGGAGGCAGAGTATTTTATTTGCAGGGGTAGTATCTTTTGATTAGACAGGAGTCATTGATTAACCCCAAAAATGTCCTATCCTTCATTAACGATCTTTAATTCTTCCAACTGCTTACACTTCCATGTCATGACTTTCGAACTAAGGTGGCAGCATGTCGGGTGATTGAGGGAAGACTTGGCATGGACTCTAAGGTCAGCGCATTGATGGGTGCGGCTGGCGAGGAGTTGTGGGAGAAGGAAGGATTGTTCTCCTTGGTGGACGAGCTCTGTAAGGTTATTGCAGGTTGTTGTAACTTAAATGCCAACTTAAATGATTTCACCTCGGATACTACAACCTCACCTGTAGTGGGTAAGAAGTGTTTGTCACAGAACTATCACGCCACTCTTCCTACAAAGAGAACCTCTTCTTTTGTTCTGGGTAGTAAGGAGGGGAGTGGTTTCATCCAAATGAACAGCGGGCTGGGTACACACCTGGATGCTGAGGATGCTAAGCTCCTTGGTATTTCAAATACTCTAAACAACCAACCTGTGGAAACTTTGGGATGACGTAGTTCATCACAAAGGGGGTTTGTGAAACGCAATGTGAGTGTGTGGAAGCCGAAGAAATCGAAGAGGAAGATGGTGATGGGGGTGGACATGGTCTTAGAGGACGCTTGCAATCTTTCCATTTGTGCACTGGTGGGGAGACACGCCTATTGGTCGCGCTGCAAAAGACCGTTAGTTTTATGGAAGGAGAGTAACTAGGATCCAGTCCTAGGGTATTCTCTCGAGGTGTTTTACTTATCGAGATGATGGCTGGGGTTTGTTTTAAAATATCTCGAGGACACGGAGCTCATACCTGGAAATTTTTTGGATTTTGATGGAGGGAGGTTAATGCTCAAAAGGTGGCGCATTCACTTCAATCCAAACACTGAGTATTTCAGTTTTCTCCATCTTTGGGTGTTTCTCCCAGGGCTTCCACTACAGTTGTGGAACTCCAGAGCGCTTGAGGAGATAGGTAATGTGCTGGTTTGTTTCATAAAAGTAGACGAATATGCCCTTTGGTCTACAGATAAACGCATGGCCAAAGTATTAGTTGAGGTGGACATACACATAGTTCTGCTTGAATCTTTGGAAATTGACTAGCAAGAATGTCTTTTTGTTCAACGTCTGGATTACCTAGGGGTACCATTTCAATTCTCCCTCTGTAGACGCACTGGCAATTTACGTAAAGACTGTCTTTCGACACAGTGGGCACGGGACCCTGAGGAGACTTGGGAGGAACAATCAAAGGACCTTTACATGGATCTGGAGGAATTTCAAGATGTGGGGGCTCATGTTGCTTTGAGTGAGGAAGATTCTCATGGGAACTCGGTCGCCACCTTTGTCGATAAGCTCAAGTCCCTATGTAAATCTCTTTATTTTTCTTAGACTTGTCGGGAGAGGGACCACCTGGATAGCTCTCACATGTACGATTGGTTACAACAATCGGGTTCAGACTTGGGGAAGGAACTTGAATCTACTGTCCCCATACCACCCCCGATAACGGCTAATCTGGAGCCCATACCCAAGCCTGTGGCCTCCCCTGAGCCTTTGATGACAAATACCCTGATCAAAACTTATGTAGATGCTTGTTGTTCGAATCTAAGGTCTTCGAGGGTCGTAGCGAGTGACCTGGCTTTGGATAATATGATAAAGACTCTGGTTTCACCCATTAGGGAGATCACTGAGCCTATACCTCTTCTGACATACATGGGTAAGGAAGTTTACAAGGATTCTAAGACCGGGGGTACTCTAGGCACTTCTTCTAGTTCTGGGGAACCCATAGGGTTGGATTTAGCGTGGTCTCGTGGCCTTGGTTTGGAGTTTTCACCAATAAAAACCAGGAGTGCCCGCAAGAAGCTGGGTACCAACCTGTTGTTTTCGCCACATCTTCTGGATTCACATTTAGAACAGGGGGCACTTAGAGGCATGAAATCCCTTGCACAGGAAAAATAATGACCCTCCTCTCTCTGAATATTAGAGGGTTTGGGGGACTCCTAAAAAAGGCCTCCTTGAGAAGACTATTATCCAAAACAACTCTCGATATCATCTTCCTACAAGAGACTTTAGTATCCTAGGAAAAGGCTCATTTATTTCTGAACTCTTTAAGACCAGATTGGATAGTTTGTGTCGTAAATGATTCAGGGAAGTCATGCAGACTACTAGTGCCATTGGATCCAAAGGTTTTTATATTAACACCTTTTTAAAGTTGTGGTGTTATCCTGTTGACAAGGCTCTATGTATCCGACCACAGAAGGATCAATTTTTTAAATGTATATGGACCGTGCTTCGAGCACAAGTTTTTTTGGGAAAAGGTGGAAGGCATGGGACTTTTGGCAAAGGGAGATATGGTTATTGTCGGGGATTTAAACCTCACTTCAATTGTTGATGAAGTATGGGAAGCGACAAATTTATATGATCCATTGGCATTATTCTTCAAAGAAATGTTTTGTAGAATCCAATTGATAGACATTTTTCCAGCGAAGATCACTCCAACCTGGAGTAATGGAAGATATGGTGTGGATGAAATATTCCAACAATCTGGTTCAGACTTGGGGAAGGACCTTAAATCTATTGTCCCCATACCACCCACGATAGTGGCTAATGTGGAGCCCATACCCAAGCCTGTGGCCTCCCCTGAGCCTTTGATGACAAATCCCCCAACCAAAACTTATGCAGATGTTTGTTGTTCGAATCTGAGGTCTTCGGGGGTCGTAGCTAGTGACCCAGTTTTGGATAATATGATAAACACTTTGGTTTCACCCATTAGGGAGATCATTGAGCCTATACCTCTTCTGACATACATGGGTAAGGAAGTTTACAAGGATTCTGAGACCGAGGGTACTCTAGGCGCTTCTTCTCGATCCGGGGAACCCACAGGGTTGGATTTAGCGTGGTCTCACGGCCTTGGTTTGGAGTTTTCAACAATAAAAACCAGGAGCACCCGCAAGAAGCTGGGTACCAACCTGTTGTTTTCAGCACATCTTCTGTATTCACATTTAGAACAGGGGACACTTAGAGGCATGAAATCCCTTGCACGGGAAAAATAATGATCCTCCTCTCTCTGAATATTAGTGGGGTTGGGGGAATCCTAAAAAAGGCCTCCTTGAAAAGACTATTATCCAAAACAACTCCCGATATCATCTTCCTACAAGAGACTTTAGTACCCGAGGAAAAGACTCGTTTGTTTGTGAACTCTTTAAGACCAGATTGGATGGTTTGTGTCGTAAATGATTTAGGGAAGTCATGCAGACTACTAGTGCCATGGGATCCAAAGGTTTTTATATTAACACCTTTTTAAAGTTGTGGTGGTATCCTGTTGACAAGGCTCTATGTATCCGACCATGGAAGGATCAATTTTTTAAATGTATATGGACCGTGCTTCGAGCGCAAGTGTTTTTAGGAAAAGGTGGAAGGCGTGGGACTTTTGGCAAAGGGAGATATGGTTATTGTCGGGGATTTAAACCTCACTTCAACTGTTGATGAAGTATGGGAAGCGACAACTTTATACGATCCGTTGGCATTATTCTTCAAAGAAATGTTCTGTAGAATCCAGTTGATAGACATTTTTTCAGCGGAGATCACTCCAACCTGGAGAAATGGAAGATATGGAGTGGATGAAATACTAAAAAGACTTCAAAGAGTTTTATTATCTGAGGATCTACTTACGACTCTTGATCGTTTCAGGACATGGGTGGAATATCCCTACATATCTGACCATGCTCCTGTATTACTACAATTAGGCATGGGTTTCCCAATCTTTGCCTATCCTTTCAAATTCAATCTAGATTGGCTACGTGATGATAGGCTTATATCTTTGGTTAAAGAGGTGTGGGATTCTCTAAAAGCCGAAAGGGAAGAGGGGGCACAAGTTCGTTTAGTAAGGAAACTAAAATTTCTAAAATCTCGTGTAAAGATCTAGTCTAAGGAAAGGAGACTATATGAAAAGATAGCTCTAGAAAAAATTGAAGAAAACCTGGCTACTCTATTTTTACGGAAGGTACGAGGTGTGGACTGTCGAGAGTTAGAATATCGTATAAAACCATTAGTGGTGGAAGAATCTAGAGTTACTGGAGCAGTTAATAAGGCGCTAAATTTGACCTTTATCGTGCTTATTCCAAAATTTAATTGTCCTTCAAACTTGGGATATTTTCGGCCGATTGCACTGTGCAACTTGTGTTATAAGATTATCTCAAAAAATTTAGCAAAGAGGATTAGACCAATTCTATCTCGGGCTCTGTCAGAGGAACAGTTGGGTTTCCTCAAAGCGAGGTAGATCCTAGATGCTATAGGTACTTCCCAAGAGTGTCTACACATTCTTAAGATGAAAACGTTACAAGATATTATTCTAAAACTTGACTTAAAGAAGGCATATGATTATGTAAATTGGGATTTCCTCTGACTTATTCTCATCCAAAGTGGTTTTGGCTTGCCCACTTCTAATTGGATCATGGGATGTGTCACTTTGACTTTTGCTAACTTCATTAATGGTGAATCGACTAATTTCTTTCAGGGAGGAAGAGGGCTCAAACAGGGTTTCCCTCTGTCACCATTTCTTTTCATTCCTGGGATGGAAGGATTAAGTCTATCCTTTCAAAAGTCCCTTTATGAAGGAAAAATGACAAGTGTTAAGGTTTCCAAGCTTATAAAGATACTACATTTTCTTTTTGTAGATGATATAATCATTATGTCAAAAGCATCCTTGGAAAAATGGCAAGAGATCCATGTAATCCTGGGGGTATTTTGTGGAGCGTATGGGCTTGTGATAAATATCCAAAAGCTGACTTGTCTCCATTTTGGAGTAGTAGAAGACACATTGAATGTATTTACGTCTACATTTCAATATAGCTTTGTATCCCTCTCGGAAGGTTTCAAGTATTTGGGATATCTCTTAAAACCGGATCGTTATAAAGAGGATGATTGGCAATGGCTCACTGCAAAATTTAAAAGGGAATAAACCATTGGTGCAATCGGTGGCTCACTATCGGAAGTTGGTATGTATTGATCAAGGTTGTCTTGGAAGGCCAGCATGTCTATTGGCTAGCAATGGCACATATTCTTGTCTCGGTGCTCAATAGAATTCACCAACTAGTCTTCCTGTGGATGAGAGGGGAAACAAAATAGAGCTATCATTTGTGCAAATGGAAGTATATAGCACGTCCAAAAAATTTTGGGGGCTAGGGTTTGAGAAACCTCTTCAGTTTTTATCGGGCTTTGACGACCAACACCCTTTGGAGAGTTCTGATGGTTGGAGGCATTTGGCAACATGTTATCAAAGACAAGTACCTACCCTATGGGTCTGTTACTAGATGGCTAAGATCGACTAAGTGTATGGTGCCACAGGGCTCACAGACCTAGAGAACTCTCCAAAAATCTATTCGTCTTCTACTTCATTGGATCGCTTGGAATCCAGGCTCAGGACACTCCATTATTATTGGAAAAGATTCGATTTTGGGATTGGGCAGTAAGGTGTTCTTGTCTGATGATCTTATACAGGTACTAAATCTGAAGGATGTCCATTATCTCTATCAAGCCAGCTGTGTATTGCGCCAAGGAACTATTTTTTCTCCAATTGGACTGACAACGAGGATTTGAACCTGTCGAGTTTTTTGGAAACTGAATGGGAGGGGTACAGGAAGGCACTAATCAAGTCGGGGGTACATTTGCGGAGTCTTCCAGATGTATTGATCTGGATGGGTGGCGATTCCTCTGGGGCATATAACTGCAAAGAATGTGTATAGCACCATTATGAAAAAACACTGGATGCCCAGAACTAGTGGATGGAGGAAGATGATGTCGAATTGGGATTTCCCTTCAAAACAAAAACTATTTTTTTGGTTGGTTGTAGAATACAGAGTCCTTACCTGGGAAAATCTTCAACTCAGAGGTCATGTGGAACCAGGCATCTGCCAACTTTGCAGGAATTATGGGGAGTCGGTAAATCACATATTTGTACATTGTTCCTTCACCTCTCGGGTATGGGATAAATTAAACATGATACACCCTTTATTCTATCAGTCGGCGCAGTTCCTCGTTTCTAGATTGTATGAATTGTTGGTATTCTCATAATTGTTCGGCCCCAATGATGCAACACGGCCACCCGGGCACGTCCGCTACCACCAGGACCTTCTATTACCCAGGCTCGAAGAGTTAAATTACTCTTCAACCCCCTTTATTGGAAGTTTCCAACCCCACAAGATGCTCTATGTGATTTTCCCCTTTTGCTATCAGGGACTCGGAGCTCGTGGGATTGCGAGTCCTACACTCACGGATTCAGGCCTAACAATTCCCCAAAATCCAATGGAATATCAACTACACACCTTCCTCATCTCCTGTCGGGAATTACTCTATCGGGAAATGGGTACTCACGCGGTCGTGAGTCACTTCTCTCACGAATCTTCGATTCCTGACCTTCGATGCCACCTGTCCCCACTCAGCACTGTGGCTGTGTGGTTCTCGCGTTTCAGAGTTTCACGATTCCTCTGACAGCGATTCTTACAACAACGAAAACCCCGAAAAGCCAATCCCCGATTCCTTCAAATCCTTGGACACGTGTCCCTTAGAACGAATGGCTCCGGCTGTGTCGGGAAATCACAGATCGTGATTTCAATATGTTCGAGTCTCTCGTCTCCGGAAAACCCGATGCTCCAAACGCCGACTCGTCAGGATATCCTGCCACGCGTCCTCGCCGATGGACGGTTCAAAACTCCCATCGGGAAATCGCGGGTCGTGATCCCATCATGAGAGAGTTCTACGTCCTCAGAAACCCTAATTTTTCGATGAGCTGAGTCTCGATGACTTCCGGGCTCCTTTCCTACACGCTAAGGCTTAACCTGAACGCAACTTTCCCAGATCTGACGGTGGACGGGATTTCGCTGCTTCCGCTCAATGGATCCTAACCGTCGATTCCTCCTTCTCGAGGATTTCCTGGGATGGCTAAGAGTTCCTTCTAAGAACTTGCTTTCCAAGCCTGCGCCTACAACTCTGCTTCCTTCAGAGGAATTTGAGCACAAACCCCAGTATTTTCCTTGGACGAAATCACGAAGGAACTATACCTCCTGAGTTTTCGCGCACTGCTTGCGCTCAATATTCAACAACTTCAAATGTTGAATACTTCAGACTTTGCGCACTCTCTGCAGCAGCAGTCGTCTAACTCCTTTGCTCATACTAACAACTGAGACTTCTTGTTCCACCTGCGCACTCCTTGCATGACTTCCACAACCCAAATCAACTTCTGGGCGAATGAGAACAAAAGTTAACTACTGAGCCTTCATCAACGCACTCCTTGCGGATGAATTTGACTGTACTCTTTGCAGGAATCTCCTTGCTCAGATAGAGAAACAATTGAAACTCATTCTCTCTCCCTTTCAGACTTCAATTGAAACATGAAATCACATGCACAGCATATATAAAGCAAATGCATAACCAGAAAACAAACATTCATGAGCACAAGCACAATACACAAAGAATAGACACATAACCATGGATTTGAATCAACGCTTTCTTCTATTAATTCAACTGCATATACATGGGTGTTCTCCATACAATATCCTCTGCTCTCTCCTCTGAATCCTGGCTAATGTTACAATGATACAATGATACAATGAGGGTGTCTATATCCATTTTCCCTCTCAGACTCTAAAAATGTCTAATCTAGAAATAAATCCTACCTACCTGCATTAACTAGATTAAATGCCTCCTTATCTACTTCAGACAAGAACATATGGCTTGAGGTCTGATACAATATACAAAAGGTGCTTCTTCATAAAGGATTCATTAAAGGTTTGGTGCTTCAACTTCAAAAAGTTTTCAAAGAAATATGTCATGTGTTTAAAAACACATGCGTTGGCTCCACGCTTGTTTTGGGTATTTGCGATGCTCTTGCATCATACTCCTCGGCTTGAAAACTTTCATGGGCTCCTGTCCATGACCTCCTGCACAGTCTGTCCATGCTTTTGAATCTCTGCTTCACTTTCCCAGCTGGCATCTTCCACTGGATGGTTTTTCCATTTCACCAGATACTCGAAGTATTGCTTCCGTCTGGTTCTTTTGCTGACTCTCTTGTCAAGTATATACTCCATCTGTGGCTTCTCTTGAATCAACATCTGCTTCTATCACTGGATTTCTGGTTGCTCATCACTTCCAGCACCTGCTTCTTCAGCCCTATATGGATATAATTCTGAAACATTGAATGTCGTAGATATTCCAATGTCATCCGGTAATTCAATCTCATATGCATTCTCTCCCAATTTCTTCAGGACTCTGCATGGCCCAATTTTCTTCATCTTCAGTTTGTTGTATGTTCCCCTTGGGAACCTTTCCTTCCTTAGATGTGCCAAAACTATATCACCAACTTCGAATTGAAGTTGTCTCCGACGTTGATCTGCTATGTGCTTGTATTCCTGGTTTGTTTCCAGCAATCTCTGCTTCACCCTGCAGTGAAGTTCTTCCATCGCCTCTACAAATTCTTCAGCGCTTGTGCTCTTTGTCATCATCTGTTCTGAATCCCTCAGTTTAGATACTCCTCTCAGCTGTCTTCCATATACAATCTCAAATGGAATTTTACCTCTGGTTCTGTTCACTTAATCGTTGTAAGCAAACTCTGCCTGTGGCAACACATTGTCCCAACTTCTATGGTGCTCTGTCACTAGGCTTCTGAGTAAATCTCCCAAACTTCGATTCACTACCTATGTTTGCCCATCAGTCTGAGGATGATAGGTAGAACTAAACATCAAGTTAGTTCCCATCTTCTTACAGAGTGTCCTCCAGAAATGTCCCATGAATTTTGTATCCCTGTCCGATACTATGCTTCTGGGTAAACCATGAAGTCTAACAATTTCCTTGAAAAACAAGTTTGCGATATGAGTCGCATCGCTGGTCTTCTGGCATGGAATGAAATGTGCCATTTTCAAAAACCTGTCGACCACCACAAAGATCAAATCATGTCCTCTTTGTGTCCTCGACAATCCCAGTACGAAATCCATGCTGATTTCATCCCACGGCCTCTCAGGTATGGGTAATGATTGGTAGAATCCCGCATTCTGCTTCCTTCCATTCGAATGATGGCAAATTATGCACCTGTCAATGAACTTCCTGACATCTGTTCGCATCTTCGGCCAAAAATATGCTTCGCTCAGCTTTGCAAATGTCTTATCGTGGCCAAAATATCCTGCCAGTCCTCTGTTGTGCTTCTCTTTTAGCAAATTCTCCTTCATGGAGTAATTTGGAATGCATAACTGATTGCCTCTAAACAACAGTCCATTTTGGATCATGTAATCCATCCATGGGCTTCTGTATCTGAGAACTGGATTCTCAGCTACCTCGTATGCCTCTGCAAAATTAGCATCACCTGCATACATGTCCTTAAGGTTTTCAAAACCCAATGTTTTGACTCGAAACTCCTGCATCAACAAACACTTCCTGCTCAAAGCATCAACCACTTTGTTAGAAGTCCCTAAAATGTGTTTAATTACAAATGTAAAATTCTGCATATACTCTACCCATTTAGCATGTTTCTGATTCAACTTCTCCTGCTGAGTCACAAACTGTAATGCATGATTATCACTATACAGAATAAATTCCTTTGGGATCAAGTAATGCCTCCACTTCCTCAACGCCTGTATGATAGCATAAAATTCCTTATCATACGTTGAGTACTTCACCTTTGCCTCATCCAACTTCTCGCTGAAATATCCAATTGGTCTGTCCTCCTAGCTCAAGACCGCTCCTATGGCAAAGCCACTTGCATCACATTTCACTTGAAATGTCTTCATGAAATCTGGCAACACTAACACCGACTGTTCGGTGATCTTTTGCTTCAACAGATTGAATCTCTTTTCTGCCTCTTCAGTCCAATGAAAATATTTATGTCTTTTCTTGACTGTGTCCATCATTGTTGCGCTAAGTCCACTGAAATTCCTAATGAATTTTCGGTAGAAACTTGCCAATCCGTGAAAACTTCTCACCTCGAAAACATTTCTTAGTGATGGCCAATTTTTAATTACCTCCACTTTACTTGGATCCATGTTCAATTCATTTTCTGATATGAAAAACCCCAAGTAAATGAGTTATGTCTTCATAAATGAAGATTTCCTGCTTCTCTTGCTGTAGCTTCCTCATTACTGCAGCTAAATGCTTCAGACGTTCTTCCTTTGTTTTGCTGAAAATCAATATGTCATCTAGATAAACAATGACAAACTTACCAATGAATTCTTTCAGCACTTCATTCATCAGCCTCATGAATGTACTTGGCGCATTCGTCAAACCAAACGGCATGACTAGCCATTCATACAACCCTTCATTGGTTTTGAACGTTGTCTTCCATTCATCGCCTTCCCTCATGCGAATCTAATGATATCCGCTTTTCAAATCTATCTTTGAAAAATATTTTTCCCCACTCAGGCAATCCATCAAATCATCCATCCACGGCAATGGAAACCTATACCTGATGGTTATCTTGTTAATGGCTCTAGAATCAGTGCACATTCTCCATCCTCCATCTTTCTTCGGACTTAGTATCGTTGGAACAGCACACGGACTTAAACTTTCCCTGACCAGTCCTTTATCCAGCAATTCCTATACCTGCCTTTTGACCTCTTCATTCTCCTGCGGTGTAAACCTGTACGCTGCTTTGTTCGGAAAACTGGCCCCTGGTATGAGGTCTATGTGATGGCTCACGCTTCTCATTGGCGGCAATGAATGAGGTAATTCGTCCACCACTATATCAGTGAACTCTTCCAATAGTTCCTGAATTTCCGTCGGCAGATCATCCACTCTTGTGCTGGTCAAAACAACTCTCGGTTTCCTGACCACAAAGAATTGTGGATCTTCCTTCTTCTTTACTTCTGCCAGAAGTTCCTTGCCACTCATGAGAAGTATCCTGTTGTTTACTTCCGGTTTCACCCCCTAGTCTTTTATCGGAAGTAACATGTGTGTTCTCCCATTCTTCTCTAAGGTGTACGTATTCATCTTTCCATCATGAATTAGGTTTCTGTCATATTGCCATGGTCTTCCTAGCAATAAATGACATACATCCATAGGAATAACATCACAGAGAATTTTATCATTATATCCTCCTATCTTGATGTCCACTAAGCATTGTTAAGTGACACTCACCTGATGTCCCTTATGTAGCCATGAGACTTTGTATGGACTCGGGTGATCAGTTGTCTCCAGCTCTAGTTTCTCCACCATCTCGGTTGAAACGAGATTGTCGGTGCTTCCGCTGTCCACAATGACCTTGCATTTCATGTCTTTGGTCTTGCATGCAGTTCTGAACAGTCTATTTCTCTTAGCTATGTCCTCCACCTCCCTCTCGGGTGTAATGAGAACTTTTCGCATCATCAAAGACCTTCCGTCTTCTACGTCTTCTGCTTCAGTAACTCGCCTTTGTGCCTCAGTGATGTGAGCTTCACCTCCATCTTTCTTTCTGTCTGGACAGTCAACTGCCTTGTGTCCATTCTTCCCACATGTGTAGCATGTGATGATTCCTCCTCTGCCTCTTCCTCTACCTTTGGTACGAGGAAAAGTATTAACATCAGCGTATCCTCCGCTCTGTTCTATCTGTTGCATTTGTTGTTCACCGTGCTGGCCTCGCTGAGAACTTCCACCTCTTTCCATTCTGGTCTGAGGCTTCTTCTAGTCATCCTTAGATTTCTGGAACCTATCTTGGGCAATTGATTTTCCCCTTGGCTGGCTCTTGCCTCACCCTCGCTGTGCTGGCTTACGGCTTAGTTTCTCTTCTGCCTTCAATGCCATCTGATACGCATCCTCAACCGTTCTGACGGTTGTCATGCTCATCTCATCCTGGATATCGTATCTTAAGCCATTCATATACCTGGCTACTTTTTCATCATCACTCTCCCGATGACCTGCTCTAATATTGAGCTTGTAAAATTCTTCGGTATACTCCTTTATCGTCATCAGCTTCTGTCTCAGGTTCTGCATTCTCCTGAACAATGTGATCTGATAATCCCTCGGGATGAATTTTTCCTTCATCTTCGCAATCATTCGATCCCAACTTTTGATCTTTTGTTTTTCTTTGGAACGTATATCTGCCTGAAGCTCGTCCCACCATAATGTTGCATGTACCTTTATTTTCATGATAGCATGCCTGACCTTTTTATCCTCTTCGATATCCTCATAATCGAAGTAGGTGTCAAGATCTCTAATCCAATCCAGAAGCTCTTCTGCATCCAGATTTCCTTCGTAGACTGGAATGTCCATTTTTGTCTTAGAACTCATCCGAGCGATAGCCTTGATTAACCGCTCATTGGCTGCATCTTTGGCTGCAACTTCTCCTTGTGGTTCAGCCTCAACGTTTCCTTCGAAGTCACTTAGATCCCCAGCATTAGCTGTGCGTCTCTGCGCTGCTTCCATATTTTCCATTTTGGCACGAAGATTTCGTATTTCCCTCTCCATCTCTACATTTTGTCCTTGGCTACTTCTTTCTCTAGACATTCCTCTTTCCCTAGACAGTTCCCTTTTCCCCCTCTAGATTGGGTGATTGTCTACCTCTTCTCGGTGGCATGGTGAAATTTTCTCTTCTCCTCTGTTACAGAAAACAGAGAGATTTTCTCGCTCTGATACCACTTGATGCAACACGGCCACCCGGGCACGTCCGCTACCACCAAGACCTTCTATTACCCAGGCCCGAAGAGTTAAATTACTCTTCAACCCCTTTTATTGGAAGTTTCCAACCCACAGGATGCTCTATGTGATTTTCCCCTTTTGCTATCGGGGACTTGGAGCTCGCAGGATCGCAAGTCCTACACTCACGGATTCAAGCCTAACAATTCCCCCAAACCCGATGGAATATCAACTACACACCTTCCTCGTCTCCTATCGGGAATTACTCTACTGGGAAATGGGTACTCACGCGGTCGTGAGTCACTGCTCTCACGAATCTTTGATTCCCGATCTCCGATGCCACCTGTCCCCACTCAGCACTGTGGTTGCGTGGTTCTCGTGTTTCGGAGTTTCACGATTCCTCCGACAGCGATTCTTACAACAACGAAAACCCCGAAAAGTCGATCCCCGATTCCTTCAGATCCTTGGACACGTGTCCCTTAGAACGAATGGCTCCGGCTATGTCGAGAAATCATGGATCGAAATTTCAATATGTTCGAGTCTCTCATCTCCGGAAAACCCGATGCTCCAAACGCCGACTCGTCAGGATCTCCTGCCACACGTCCTCGCCGATGGACGGTTCAAAACTCCCGTCGGGAAATCGTGGGTTGCGATCCCATCATGGGAGAGTTCTATGTCCTCGGAAACCCTGATTTTCTGATGAGCTGAGTCCTGATGACTCCCGGGCTCCTTTCCTGCACGCTAAGGCTTAACCTGAACCCAACTTTCCCAAATCTGATGATAGATGGGATTTCGCTGCTTCCGCTCAATGGATCCTAACCGTCGATTCCTCCTTCTCGACGATTTCCTGGGATGGATAAGAGTTCCTTCTAAGAACTTGCTTTCCAAGCCTGCGCCTGCAACTCTGCTTCCTTCAAAGGAATTTGCACACAAACCCTAGTATTTTCCTTGGACGAAATCACGAAGGAACTATACCTCCTGAGTTTTCGCGCACTGCTTGCGCTCAATATTCAACAACTTCAAATGTTGAATACTTCAGAATCTACACACTCTCTGCAGCAGCAGTCGTCTAACTCCTTTTCTCAAACTAACAGCTGAGACTTCTTCTTCCACCTGCGCATTCCTTGCACGACTTCCACAACCCAAATCAACTTCTGGGCGAATGAGAACAAAAGTTAACTACTGAGCCTTCATCAACGCACTCCTTGCAGATGAATTCGACTGCACTCTTTGCAGGAATATCCTGGCTCAGATAGAGAAACAATTGAAACTCATTCTCTCTCCCTTTCAGATTTCAATTGAAACATGAAATCACATGCACAACATATATAAAGCAAATGCATAACCAGGAAACAAACATTCATGAGCACAAGCACAATACACAGAGAATAGACACATAACCATGGATTTGAATCAAAGATTTCTTCTATTAATTCAACTGCATATACATGGGTGTTCTCCATACAATATCCTCTTCTCTCTCCTCTGAATGATAGCTAATGTTACAATGATACAATGAGGGTGTCTATATCCGTTTTCCCTCTCAGACTCTAAAACTGTCTAATCTAGAAATAAATCCTACCTACCTGCATTAACTAGATTAAATGCCTCCTTATCTACTTCAGACAAGAGCGTATGGCTCGAGGTCTGATACAATATACAAAAGGAACTCCATCATAAAGGATTAATTAAAGGTTTGGCGCTTCAACTTCAAAAAGTTTTCAAAGAAATATGTCATGTGTTTAAAAACACATGCGTTGGCTCCACCCTTGTTTTGGGTATTTGCGATGCTCCTGCATCATACTCCTCGGCTTGAAAACTTTCATGGGCTCCTATCCATGAGCTCCTGCACGGTCTGTCCATGCTTTTGAATCTCTGCTTCGCTTTCCCAGCTGGCATCTTCCACTGGATGGTTTTTCCATTTCACAAGATACTCGAAGTATTGCTTCCGTCTGGTTCTTTTGCTGCTCTCTTGTCAAGTATATACTCCATCTGTGGACTCTCTTGAATCGGCATCTTCTTCTGCCACTGGATTTCTGGTTGCTCATCACTTCCAGCTACTGCTTCTTCAGCCCTATATGGATATAAGTCTGAAACATTGAATGTCGGAGATATTCCAATGTCATCCGGTAATTCAATCTCATATGCGTTCTCTCCCAATTTCTTCAGGACTCTGCATGGCCCGATTTTCTTCATCTTTAGTTTGTTGTATGTTCCCCTTGGGAACCTTTCCTTCCTCAGATGTGCCAAAACTAGATCACCAACTTCGAATTGAAGTTGTCTCCGATGTTGATCCGCTCTGCGCTTGTATTCTTGGTTTGTTTCTAGCAATCGCTACTTCACCCTGCTGTGAAGTTCTTCCATCGCCTCTACGAATTCTTCACCGCTTGCGCTCTTTGTCATCATCTGTTCTGAATCCCTCAGTTCAGATACTTCTCTCGACTGTCTACCATATACAATCTCAAATGGACTTTTACCTGTGCTTCTGTTCACTGAATCGTTGTAAGCAAACTCTGCCTGTGGCAACACATTGTCCCAACTGCTATGGTGCTCTGTCACTAGGCTTCTGAGTAAATCTCCCAAACTTCGATTCACTACCTATGTTTGCCCATCAGTCTGAGGATGATAGGCAGAACTAAACATCAAGTTAGTTCCCATCTTCTTCCAGAGTGTCCTCCAGAAATGTCCCATGAATTTTGTATCCCTGTCTGATACTATGCTTCTGGGTAAACCATGAAGTCTAACAATTTCCCTGAAAAACAAGTTTGCGATATGAGTCGCATCGTTGGTCTTCTGGCATGGAATGAAATGTGCCATTTTCGAAAACCTGTGGACCACCACAAAGATTGAATCATGTCCTCTTTGCGTCCTTATCAATCCCAGTACCAAATTCATGCTGATTTCATCCCATGGCCTCTCAGGTATGGGTAATGATTGGTAGAATCCTGCATTCTTCTTCCTGCCCTTCGAATGCTGGCAAATTCTGCACCTGTCAATGAACTTCCTGACATCTGTTCACATCTTCAGCCAAAAATATGCTTCGCTCAGCTTTGCAAATGTCTTATCATGGCCAAAATGTCCTGCCAGTCCTCCGTTGTGCTTCTCTTTTAGAAAATTCTCCCTCATGGAGCAATTTGGAATGCATAACTGATTGCCTCTAAACAACAGTCCATTTTGGATCATGTAATCCATCCACGGGCTTCTGTCTCTGAGAACTAGATTCTCAGCTGCCTCGTATGCCTCTGCAAAATCAACATCACCTGCATACATGTCCTTAAGGTTTTCAAAACCCAATGTTTTGACTCGAAACTCCTGCATCAATAAACACTTCCTGCTCAAAGCATCATCCACTTTGTTAGCAGTCCCTGAAATGTGTTTAATTACAAATGTAAAATTCTGCATATGCTCTACGCATTTAGCATGTTTTTTATTCAGCTTCTCCTGTTGAGTCACAAACTGTAATGCATGATTATCACTATAAAAAACAAATTCCTTTGGGATCAAGTAATGCCTCCACTTCCTCAATGCTTGTATGATAGCATAAAATTCCTTATCATACGTTGAGTACTTCACCTTTGCCTCATCCAACTTCTAGTTGAAATATGCAATTGGTCTGTCCTCCTGGCTCAAGACCGCTCCTATGGCAAAGCCACTTGCATCACATTTCACTTGAAATGTCTTCATGAAATCTGGCAACACTAACATCGACTGTTCGATGATCTTTCGCTTCAACAGATTGAAGCTCTTTTCTGCCTCTTCAGTCCAATGAAAAGATTTATGTCTTTTCTTGACTGTGTCCATCATTGCTGCGCTAAGTCCACTGAAATTCCTAATGAATTTTTGGTAGAAACTTGCCAATCCGTGAAAACTTCTCACCTCGAAAACATTTCTCGGTGATGGTCAATTTTTAATTACCTCCACTTTACTTGGATCCATCTTCAATTCATTTGCCGATATGACAAACCCCAAGTAAATGAGTTTTGTCTTCATAAATGAAGATTTCCTGCTTCTCTTGCTGTAGCTTCCTCATTACTGCAGCTAAATGCTTCAGATGTTCTTCCTTTGTTTTGCTAAAAATCAATATGTCATCTAGATAAACAATGACAAACTTACCAATGAATTCTTTCAGCACTTCATTCATCAGCCTCATGAATGTACTTGGTGCATTCGTCAAACCAAATGACATGACTAGCCATTCGTACAACCCTTCATTGGTTTTGAACGTTGTCTTCCATTCATCGCCTTCCCTCATGTGAATCTGATGATATCCTCTTTTCAAATCTATCTTTGAAAAATATTTTTCCCCACTCAGGCAATCTATCAGATCATCCATCCGTGGCAATGGAAACCTATACCTGATGGTTATCTTGTTAATGGCTCTGGAATCAGTGCACATTCTCCATCCTCCATCTTTCTTTGGACTTAGTATCGTTGGAACGACACACGGACTTAAAATTTCCCTGACCAGTCCTTTATCCAACAATTCCTGTACCTACCTTTTGACCTCTTCATTCTCCTATGGCGTCAACCTGTACGCTGCTTTGTTCGAAAAACTAGCCCCTGGTATGAGGTCTATGTGATGGCTCACGCTCCTCATCAGCGGCAATGAATGAGGTAATTCGTCCACCACTATATCAACGAACTCTTCCAATAGTTCCTGAATTTCCATCGGCAGATCATCCACTCTTGTGCTGGTCAAAACAACTCTTGGTTTCCTGACCACAAAGAATTGTGGATCTTCCTTCTTCTTTACTTCTGCCAGAAGTTCCTTCCCACTCATGAGAAGTAACATGTGTGTTCTCCCATTCTTCTCTAAGGTGTACGTATTCATCTTTCCATCATGAATTACATTTCTGTCATATTGCCATGGTCTGCCTAGCAATAAATGACATACATCCATAGGAATAACATCACAGAGAATTTTATCATTATATCCTCCTATCATGATGTCCACTAAGCATTGTTTAGTGACAATCACCTGATGTCCCTTCTGTAGCCATGAGACTTTATATGGACTCGGGTGATCAGTTGTCTCCAGCTCTAGTTCTCCACCATCTCGGTTGAAACGAGATTTTCGGTGCTTCTGCTGTCCACAATGACCTTGCATTTCCTGTCTTTGGTCTTGCATGCAGTTCTGAACAGTCTATTTCTCTGAGCTATGTCCTCCACCTCCCTCTCGGGTGTAACGAGAACTTTTTGCATCATCAAAGACATTCCGTCTTCTACGTCTTCTACTTCAGCAGCTCGCCTTTGTGCCTCGACGATGTGAGCTTCACCTCCATCTTTCTTTCTGTCTGGACAGTCAACTGCCTTGTGTCCATTCTTCCCACATGTGTAGCATGTGATGATTCCTCCTCTGCCTCTTCATCTACCTCTGGTACGAGGAAAAGTATTAACATCAGCGTATCCTCCGCTCTGTTCTGTTTGCTTCCTTTGCTGTTCAGCGTGCTGGCCTCGCTGAGAACTTCCACCTCTTTCCATTCTGGTCTGAGGCTTCTTCCAGTCATCCTTAGATTTCTGGAACCTATCTTGGGCAATTGATTTCCCCCATGGCTGGCTCTTGCCTCGCCCTCGCTGTGCTGGCTTACGGCTTAGTTTCTCTTCTGCCTTCAATGCCATATGATACGCATCCTCAACCGTTCTGACGGTTGTCATGCTCATCTCATCCTGGATATTGTATCTTAAGCCATTCATATACCTGGCTACTTTTTCATCATCACTCTCCTGATGACCTGCTCTAATATTGAGCTTGTAAAATTCTTCGGTATACTCCTTTACTGTCATTAGCTTCTGTCTTAGGTTTTGCATTCTCCTGAACAGTGTGATCTGATAATCCCTCGGGATGAATTTTACCTTCATCTTCGCAATCATTCGATCCCAGCTTTTGATCTTGTGTTTGCCTTTGGAACGTCTATCTGCCTGAAGCTCGTCCCACCATAATGCTACATGTCCCTTTAATTTCGTGACAGCATGCCTGACCTTTTTATCCTCTTCGATATCCTCATAATCGAATTAGGTGTCAAGAGCTCTAATCCAATCCAGAAGCTCTTCTGCATCCAGATTTCCTTCGTAGACTTGAATGTCCATTTTTGTCTTAGAACTCATCCGAGCGATAGCCTTGATTAACCACTCATTGGCTGCATCTTCGGCTGCAACTTCTCCTTGTGGTTCAGCCTCAACTTCGCCTTCGTAGTCACTTAGATCCCCAACATTGGCTGTGCGTCTCTGCGCTGCTTCCATATTTTCCATTCTGGCATGAAGATTTCGTATTTCCCTCTCCATCTCTACATTCTGTCCTTGGCTACTTCTTTCTCTAGACATTCCTCTTTCCCTGGACAGTTCCCTTTCCCCCTCTGGATTGGGTGATTGTCTACCTCTTCTCGGCGGCATGGTGAAATTTTCTCTTCTCCTCTGTTACAGAAAACAAAGATATTTTCTCTCTCTAATACCACTTGATACAACACGGCCACCCGGGTGTTAGGACCACACTATGCACCTTTTTGCCCACACTTTTTGCCATTATTATACCCTTCATCACTTGTATTTAGACTCATAATACCACTTTGTCTGATCATCTCAAAGGTATACAACGTCCTTTCTCATTACTATATGCTTAATCTGTTTTGCATAATATTTTACATCACTTTTGTACTTAACCATTGATTAGAAATGCATAAGTGTCCAAAACTGCAGATTTGCATTCAAAGCCTATTGCCGAAACACAGAACCGATGCTGAAACACGGAGCTGCTACACAGTCTGAGATCGCAGATGCTGAAACACGGAGCTGCTACACAGTCCGAGATCGCAGATGCTGAAACACGGAGCAGCCACACAGTCTGAGGTCGCAAGATGCTGAAACACGGAGCTATCACACAGTCCAGAGTTGCAGATGCTGAAACACAGAAGAAACTGCCAGAACCGACGATGTTGAAACACAAGGAAGCCGCCACAGTCAGCAGTCAAAGCGCAATTCACGTGGCTAAAACAGCCCGCGAATTGTGATGCTAAAACAACACCAGCAACGATGAGAAGAAGCTGTTACACCAGCCGTAACAACAATACCTTGCTCGGTTCCTGTAAAAACATTCGGTTGCGTGAACCCAAGACATCCTATGCTGATTTAGAAAGAAGATCTGATCTAGGATAGGATTGAGATGTATTGTAATGATTGTATCGAAGGGATTTCCTCTTTAAATCAGAGGAAAATCACCATTTCGAGATATCCAAGTTTTTGATGTATTGAAGCAACTCCAGAGAAGCGGGACGTGTTCTATTCTTTCAATTTGTAATGTGATATTTCAACAGATGAATATAAGACTGCTTTGATTATTCGTCTCTAAGATTTCCCGTTTCAGGGGAATCTTGTGAGAAGGGAGGGCCCACCTTCATTACAAGATTCACCCATTAGTTAGAAGTGTGTTAGTATAATTTATGTTTATGCTTTGTTTATTGTCGTTTGCCGAAACACTGTTTTATGAATTTCGCTTTGCTGAAACACTACTGATTCTGTCTTAGTTTATTGAATGGAATTTGTAATTCTTTTTATCAGCAATCTTGTGAGATGATTTTATGATAGCAGAGATTTGATTAAAGGTTCCTTCTCAGATAGAAAGGAATCGAAAAATCATACCCTCTGTAGGATTTTTTTACTGCTGCAAGTGTGCTAGTCAGAGGTTCGGTTAAGAGGTTCCTGCTCAGACAGGAAGGAATCCAATTACCTCGACTTCTGTAGATTTCATTTATCCCAGCAAGCGTGCTAGCCAGAGATTTGGTTAAAGGGTTCCTACTCAGAAAAGAAGGGATCATTACACCTTGTCCTCTGTAGATTTCATTTCCTTTAGCAAGTGTGCTAGCCATAGATTTGGTTAAAGGGTTCCTACTCAGACAGGAAGGAATCACAACACCTCGTCTTCTGTAGATTTCATTTACCTCTGCAAGTGTGTTAACCAGTGATTGGGTTAAGGGTTTCTACTCAGAAAGGAAAGAACCAAAACATCCTGTCCTCTGGAAACTTTCATTAGTGTTAGCCAGAAACTGGGTTAGGGATCCCTGCTCAGAAAGGAAGGGATCAGACTGCTCTGTTCTCTGCGGACCTCAAACCTCACAAGTGTGCTAGACAGAAGTAAAGCTAAAGGCTCCTTCTGAGAAAGAAAGGAAATAGGTGGCTTTGTTTTCTGTTAGATAGAGTTAATTGTTTTCTACATTGTTGTTTTCATGAAAGAGTGATAATACTTAAGTTTCTGTTGAGAGTAAGGGTCTTGTTCTCTGGTTGCAGAATAGTTGTTCTTTCCCATTGCAAGTGTTATTTTAAATGTAATCCAGGATTCTTAGATTGATCTTTAAAGGTTTGCAATAGGGAAGTTACTTTCTTGTGATTTAATGCAGAACTTTAGTTTAATTGAGCAAGTAAGATTAATATAAGTTTCTTTACTACAACACTAAGTTGCTTTTGGAATTGAGCATATATAGTGCGTGGTTATCTTTGAAACAAAAGACTTCCCTGGGTTGATAATTTATGTTTCACTTGGTTGTTTAAAATTAATTAAGCAATTATAGTGACCAACATTTTGGCGCTGTTGCCGGGGAAGATAGCTATAGATTTCAAAAGCACTTGTGATTTCTTTTCTTTAGATAAAAAGAATGCATGAAAGACCCCCAAAACCCCAAAGACACTAACCCTATAGGTGGCAAAGGAAAAGGAAAAGGAGGAAGAAAGACTTTCATTGACGACATTGCATCCAAGTCTGAATCTGCTGCTCAACGACCAAACCTTCAAAAACAGAATTCCCAACCTTCATTTCGAGCAATTTTCGGAACATGGAAAGAAGTTTGGAGTCTGGAGACAGTCCAGAAGCCAGTAGGAGATATTGAGGACAAAGAAAGTGCAGCAGGGGAGCAGACAGAAAACATGGATGAGTACTTACATCACAAAGAAGAGGCAGAAGCAGAGGTAAAAGATGAAAATTCTTTTTCTACATTAGGATTCCCTATAGACGATCTCCCTGGAGGAGCAGCCCCCATGAAAAACCTTCCACTCTCAGCATTGCCAAATTTTCATGGGTTGTCTTCAGAGGATCCTGATGAATTTCTGTTTGAATTTGATATATTATGTAGAATCTATGATTACATTTCTAATGCTCAGAAACTGAAGTTATTTCCAGCAACACTAAAAGGGAATGCATTAAGATGGTTTATGAGTCTTGGGAG
>ML830920.1:224269-238780 GCA_009831015.1 Picea engelmannii | reverse complement strand
CCTATTTTGTTCTAGATCCAGGTGGATCTAGGGAGATCGGTTAGTGCCCGCACCTACCGATTAGTCCGATAACAAACCACTACAACCTCAACACCTTATATCCAGTAGAAGCAGATTGCAGATGAGAAAGCATATATTTTTCCTTCACCTACAATGATTCCTACGCAATGCCCAGTCAAGCCCAAAGACAACAGGTTGGTGGAACAGATTCAACCCCACCAGCAATAGGTTCGTGACAGCCTTCCATAGACCAAGCAACGTAACTTCTCCAACAAGGCATACAACTCATCGAGATTCAAATTCAGAAAATGCTTTCCCCTCTTCCCCTGGCGCTCAACGCAATGGAGACCATTGCTTCCTAATGGGGGAGTATCGATCCAGATGGATATTGGTGGCCACTCACCTGTTCCAAATTCCAACTGGCTTATCTTGACAGTTTTCAGTTCAACACGTTTCTCTGTAATGGGGAAAATTCTTTGTAATTGTGGGTTCTGCACTTACAGGGCTGTCCCGAATCCCTACACAACATTCAAGTGGATATTGGTGGCCACCCACCTATTCCAACTGACTTATTTTGGAATTTTCCATGTTAGTACATCTTTTTGTACTTCTAGGGCTGTTTTGGGGCTCTAAACAATGTTTTCTTGGTTTTCCACAATCAAACTATACACAAAGTCAATTTTGACGACATAATGTGTAGTTATCGAAAATACCTTTCCAACGAGCTATCACACGCCTAAAACGAAGATCGTATGCAAAAGTTACGACCCCAGGAAGTTAATGTACTAACTTACCCCAACAGGGCCCACATGACTTTTGACGTTTCATCTCCTAGGGTTAGGTTTTTGGATGTCTATTGTTTTGGCATTCATGGTTATCATAAAAAGGCCTCCAAAGCCTCATTGTAATCATCTTCTTGCGAATGAGCGTAGCAGTCACATCTCTTTTCGGAGATAAAATTGTCACCATTCTAGCGAGTCTTGTACTCTATATATTTACAGTCTCTGTACGTTTCGTTCAATAATAGAAATAATGTATTGTTGTATTTCTTTGTTTCTGACAATTTTTATGTGTATTTCATGGTAATATGTCTGCTTTCATAATATTCTTAAAATAATCTGAATCACAAGTCTCATGCATAAGCAAAAAAAAACCACTTATCCTAATGAGTACAGGTGAGCATACAAAACAATATATATATATATATATATAACAAAGGATCATTATATTGATTCAAAAACTTTTTCAACCAAAAAAAAACTTATCACAAAATGTATGGGTAAAAAGTCATAAAAACATCAATCGTAGCAAATTCATCAAACCTATACACATAGAATGAGCATATGAACAAAGAAAAGTTAAATTAATTGGAACCAGAAGTCATGAAACATCCGAAGTTTTTCTTAAACTTTCCTTAATCCTCGGTCCATTTTCATTCCAATTTTAAAGATGCCAAAAATTTTAAAACTTAAATCATTAATTGATCTTTATGCCCAAAAAAAAATATAATATAAGCAAAACTCATATGAATCACAACAATGGAAAAACTTACCAAATCATCCTTCTCGAAAGAGTTATATGAAACTCTTAATTTTGTTACAAACTATTCCATAACTCGAGGCTTTTCTTCCCATTGTATATGTATCTCTCTACGTAGACTATAAACAATACTCACATAAATCACAACAATGAAACAACTTACCAAATCATCCTTCTAGAAAGAGCTTACATCAAACTCGTTAATTTTATTACAAACTATTCTATAGCTGGAGGCTTTTCTTCCCATTGTAAATGTATCTCCCTCCATAGACTAATTTAGATCTCCGATTACAAAATTCAAAACTTATGTTAAAAATGCTTTTATTTTTCTTGTGGCATCAATATTTTTAAGGAAGAAAACCTTTTATAAAATTGAAAAAAATTCAAAGTTACTAGTCTTGTTCTTTTAATATTGTTATATCATTTTGTGTAAACAAAATTAAGTGTTAGTATTTTATAAGGGTGTAGACTTTTATATTTGTCAAATGTTTCTAGTTTTTGTTGGAATATGTAGCTCATACTTGTTACTTGTTATATGCTTGTTCTTATAACCTGTTGAGAAGGTGACATGATAAGATGACCTATGAGTATAGGTTAGTATCTAGATAAGATTGAGTGAGTGAAGGTTGTTTGATAAGCTCCTAGTTTGGTGTGTGGTTGAGATATTCTTTCAACCTCTCCTTCTATGGTTGGAATTAGTTAGATCTAGTAACAACATGTAGACTCTATATAATGGAGTAACAATCTATTGTATTGGTATTCAATAATGCAATAACTTATTTGTTTATGTGTCATTACTCTCTTTTTTTAAGTTTAAGGAAGATGAGCTCTTAACCAATTAGAAATCGTTTTAGATCATACCCTAAAACTAAAAAACAATTTCCAAATCTGTTGTACTCGACACCCCAAATCCGATGTATGATTGGTTGTACCCAACACCCCATACTGTTTTTGTTACAAGTTGTAAAGCTTAGCCATAAGCAAACTAATTTCCTCAGGTTTGTTGTAATCCTCATCCCTGTTGTTCATGCATACATGTTGTGGTGCAGATTCACATAGAGTTATCCCTCTTATGCATATAGAGTATGTGGATCAAGTTGTGGAATAGACCACTGTGAGAGGTACGAGGGTGACAGATGTACCCGTAGCCTAAACTTGATGAAGGTCGAATAAGTGTGAGTCTTCGATTCATGGGGGAATGTGAGATGGGAGAATCTCAGAGTGTGTGGGACCAATTTATGAGCGAGGTTAATCTATTGATGAACCACGTAGGTGAAAAACATTTCTACAAAAATGACGAGTACAGCTCTTGGTATCCATGTATCTCGGTAGATGGATTGCTTTTAATATGGACATTAATGATTAGCTTTATGTAGGTGCAAAAGAAGAAGAAGCATGAAGTTTGAGGATGAAGCCCATAGTGAAGGAAGCCTAGTTAAAGAATAGCAATCAACAAGTAGAACCAGTGAGAGAAAAAAAAAGGAGTGAAGACACAATCAACAAGTATTCACTAAGGGGGGATGTTGGAATACATAACTCATACTTGTTACTTGTTATGATTGTTCTCATAACCTGTTGAGAAGGTGACATGATAAGATAACCTATGAGTATAGGTTAGTGTCTAGATAAGATTGAGTGAGTGGAGGTTGTTTGATAAGCTCCTAGTTTGGTGTGTGGTTGAGATATTCTTTCAACCTCTCCTTCTATGGTTAGAATTAGTTAGATCTAGTAATAACATGTAGACCCTATATAATGGAGTCACAATCTATTGTATTGGTATTAAGTAATGCAATAACTTATTTCTTTTGTGTCATTACTCTCTTTTTTTACGTGTAAGAAAGATGGGCTCTTAACCAATTAGAAATTGTTTTAGATCATACCCTAAAACTAAAAAACAATTTCCAAATATGTTGTAATCGACACCCCAAATCCGGTGTATGATCAGTTGTACCCAACACCCCATAGTGTTTTTGGTACAAGTTGTAAAGCTTAGCCGTAGTCAAGCAAATTTCCTCAGGTTTTTTGTAATCCCCGTCCCTATTGTTCATGCATACATGTTGTGGTGCAGATTCACACAGAGTTATCCCTCTTATGTATAGAGAGTATGTGGATCAAGTTGTTGAATAGACCATTGTGAGAGGTACGAGGATGACAGATGTACCCGTAGCCTAAACTTGATGAAGATCGAATAAGTGAGAGTCTTCGATTCAGGGGGGAATGTGAGATGGGAGAATCTTAGAGTGTGTGGGACCGATTTATGAGCGAGTTTAATCTATAGATGAACCACGTAGGTGAAAAAAAATTCTACAAAAATGACGAGTACAACTCTTGGTACCCATGTATCTCGGTAGATGGATTGCTTTAATATGAACATTAATGATTAGCTTTATCTAGGTGCAAAAGAAGAAGAAACATGAAGTTTGAGGATGAAGTCCATAGTGAAGGGAGCCTAGTTAAAGAATAGTAATCAACAAGTAGAACCAGCAAGAGAAAACAAAAGGAGTGAAGACACAATCAACACGTATTCATTAAGGGGGGATGTTGGAATACGTAACTCATACTTGTTACTTGTTGTATGATTGTTCTCATAACCTGTTGAGAAGGTGACATGATAAGATGACCTATGAGTATAGGTTAGTGTCTAGATAAGATTGAGTGAGTGGAGGTTGTTTGATAAGATCCTAGTTTGGTGTGTGATTGAGATATTCTTTCAACCTCTCCTTCTATGGTTGGAATTAGTTAGATCTAGTAAAAACATGTAGACTCTATATAATGGAGTCACAATCTATTGTATTGGTATTCAGTAATGCAATAACTTATTTGTTTTTGTGTCATTACTCTTTTTTTTTACGTTTAAGGAAGATGAGCTCTTAACCAATTAGAAATCRTTTTAGATCATACCTTAAAACTAAAAAGCAATTCCAAATCTAGTGTACCTGACACCCCAAATCCGGTGTATGATCGGTTATACCCAACACCCCATAGTGTTTTTGGTACAAGTTGTAAAGCTTAGCCATAGGAAAGMTAATTTCATCAGGTTTGTTGTAATCCCCGTCCTTGTTGTTCATGCATACATGTTGTGGTGCGGATTGACACAGATTTATACCTCTTATGCATAGAGAGTATGTGGATCAAGTTCTGGAATAGACCAYTGTGAGAGGTATGAGGGTGAGAGATGTACCCGTAGCCTAAACTTGATGAAGGTCGAATAAGTGAGAGTCTTTGATTCAGGGGGGAATGTGAGATGGGAGAATCTCACAGCATGTGGGACCAATTTATGAGCGAGGTTAATCTATTGATGAACCACGTAGGTGAAAAACATTTCTACAAAAATGACGAGTACAACTCTTGGTATCCATGTATCTCAGTAGATGGATTGCTTTTAATATGGATTGGATTGCTTTTAATATGGACATTAATGATTATCTTTATGCAGGTGCAAAAGAAGAAGAAGCATGAAGTTTCAGGATGAAGCCCATAGTGAAGGAATCCTAGTTAAAGAATAACAATCAACAAGCAGAACCAATAAGAGAAAAAAAAAGAGTGAAGACACAATCAACAAGTATTCATTAAGGGGGGATGTTGGAATACATAACTCATACTTGTTACTTGTTGTATGATTGTTCTCATAACCTGTTGAGAAGGTGACAAGATAAGATGACCTATGAGTATAGGTTAGTGTCTAGATAAGATTGAGTGAGTGGAGGTTGTTTGATAAGCTCCTAATTTGGTGCGTGGTTGAGATACTCTTTCAACTTCTCCTTCTATGATTGGAATTAGTTAGATCTAGTAACAAAATGTAGACTCTATATAATGGAGTCACAATCTATTGTATTGGTATTCAGTAATGCAATAACTTATTTGTTTATGTGTCATTACTCTTTTTTTTTACGTTAAAGGAAGATGAGCTCTTAACCAATTATAAATCATTTAGATCATTCCCTAAAACTAAAAACAATTTCCAAATCTGTTATACCCGACACCCCAAATCTGGTGTATGATCGGTTGTACCCAACACCCCATAGTGTTTTTGGTACAAGTTGTAAAGCTTAGCCATATGCAAGCTAATTTCCTCAGGTTTGTTGTAATTCCTGTCCCTGTTGTTCATGCATACATGTTGTGGTGCAGATTCACACAAAGTTATCCCTCTTATGCATAGAGAGTATGTGGATCAAGTTGTGGAATAGACCATTGTGAGAGGTACGAGGGTTACAGATGTACCCATAGCCTAAACTTGATGAAGGTCGAATAAGTGAGAGTCTTCGATTCAGGGGGGAATGTGAGATGGGAGAATCTCAGAGCGTGTGGGACCAATTTATGAGCAAGGTTAATCTATTGATGAACCACGTAGGTGAAAAACATTTCGACAAAAATGACGAGTACAACTCTTGGTACCCATGTATCTCGGTAGATGGATTGCTTTTAATATGGACTAGATTGCTTTTAACATGGACATTAATGATTAGCTTTATGCAGGTGCAAAAGAAGAAGAAGCATGAAGTTTGAGGATGAAGCCCATAGTGAAGGAAGCCTAGTTAAATAATAGCAATCAACAAGCAAAACCAACAAGAGAAAACAAAAGGAGTGAAGACACAATCAACAAGTATTCATTAAGGGGGGATGTTGGAATACGTAACTCATACTTGTTACTTGTTGTACGATTGTTCTCATAACCTATTGAGAAGGTGACATGATAAGATGACCTATGAGTATAGGTTAGTGTCTACATAAGATTGAGTGAGTGAAGGTTGTTTGATAAGCTCCTAGTTTGGTGTGTGGTTGAGACTCAACCTCTCCTTCTATAGTTGGAATAAGTTATGTCTCCTAACAACATATAAACTCTACATAATGGAGTCACAATCTATTGTATTGATATTCAATAATACAATCACTTATTTGTTTTTGTGTCATTACTCTCTTTTTTTGGTTTAAGGAAGATGAACTCTTAACCAATTAAAAATAGTTTTAAATCATACCGTAAAACCAAAAAACAATTTCCAAATATATATTTAAAAGGCCAACATCCCATAATCATCACTAAAACAATATACTTTTACCCCATACACAATATCAAAATACAAAACCAATTACACTTTAATCTAACACCTAAAAAACTCATCAATCTTAATAGTTTAATTTTAATTTTTTTCCTTATTCTTCTCTAACTTAATCTTCAACCTCTTTTATAATCAAATTAAATCTAATATTTTTTTAATTTTACCTTTGTTTTTTCGTCTTCTTCTCTAACTAAATCTTCCAAACTCTCTTTTCAAACTAATTTTTTATCTTCTAAACTCTCTTTTCAAACTAATTTTTATCTTCCAAATTCACGATTCATACAAATTAATATATTAATTAAATAAAATAAAATATAAGATGTCCCACTTATATTAATATATTAATTAAATTAAATTATATATAACATGTCCCAATAGTTGTATTTACATTAATATATTAATTAAATTAAATATAAGGAGATGTACTACAGTTGTATTTTTCTTGACAGAAAGGACGGAGGGTTTCAGCAAATGACATGGATAGGATCAAAATTTCAATAAAAGTGAAATTACACTAGATAGACATCCTGTAAAGAGATAGCGAGCTCCGCTTTCGACTCTACCGATCATCTTGGACTGATGGTTTCAGCGTGGAAGGTCAAAAATACGCTACCAAATGCAGGCTTATAAGTAGTTGTATTGGACTATCAATGCCGACATATGGATCTGGTATATTGTGAGAAATGGTGAGTAATCGTCATTTGAGTTTACATATTGAAAATACTAATCGTGGGTGATCGAAATACTGCAAAACCCTCATTTGGGTATAAACAGCTGCAGCAATCCGCCTGGGTTGGGATTGCTGAAGAATCCTCACCTGGGTATCGATTGGTTTGAGTAATATCCATATGGTTTGTAGAGATATTGGAAATTCCTCATTTGGGCAGCATCAGATTTTCTAATGCTCAATTCGGTTGTAGAGATATAGTAAGATCCTAATTTGGGTTTATCTGAATAGAAGAATCCTAACTCGGGTTTATGTGCAGCTGGATTTGCATTACTATACTGTGTACAATTTATTGATTTAACAATCTAGTATGTGTACAAGCTCATGAATCCATCTTGAAGTGCAGATAGCTTAAAAAATTACACTTGGGGCCGCTGTACTGTTCTGGAGACTCAAGTAAGTAATAGTTCTTCTTTGTTTATCTGTTTTATGATTTATTTTGTTGGCTTTCCTTCTTTTGATTGGATCAGAACTGGGATTAAGCAGGTGCTTCGTAGTAGTTAGAGTTTGTTAATGGAAAGGTAATCGTCTATCATGAATTCTGATGGCATGTACCAGACAGCATGGATCCTAATGCTAAGCTTGAATATATAGCCCACAGAACTAAGTCTGCCATGAAAAGTAATAGTCTTTATATTTCATATCACAGGCTCTAAAGTGAAAGTCTGCATTGCCCAATGTGAGTGATAATTGTTCATAATTCAAATTGTACTGTCCGTGAATATATCCTGAAAGGACATATATGCCTATGCCATCCTATTGCAACATTATGTGATGAACACGTTCTTTAAAGGATCTGCACATTGTTTTAGTTGTGGCACAATGTTGTTCAATCCTACTGCGGCCTGTTAAGATACAATGCCAAATTAACAATTTAAATTATAATATGTAGTTTTAACCAATCTTCAAGGTACACAGAGACTAACTAATAGGCTATTATCATTCACCCTCTCCTCGCTTTCTTTTGAGTCACTTTGATGGATCCTCTAGGGAAAGGTGATTTGGAGAGCATCCTTGGTCTCCATGTTATTATGAGTGAAATCATAAACAGATAAACTGTAATACTCAAAAATTCACAAGCAACCATGTGGACCTCTCAAGCCACAGTGAGATGCTGGGTGCCTAATAAGCATGGAGTTATGTTTGAACCCTGGGCTGAGGCAGCTCAAAATTCATAAAAAAATTGAGACTTCTTTTGTTTTTCTTTAGATTTGTAGTTTTTATTAATTAATATCTGAATTAATGTTGAAAAATCAGACTCGGCAAGGGTTTGAAAAATGAAATCGGGGAAAATCTAAAAATTCAGCAAAAACTCCCGAGTTAAACATTGCATATATGTCATATCTTTTCAACTAAAGTAAAAATTAGGGAAAACTTTATTTTTTCAAAGTTTTTCAGATTTTTTCGGAATTTTCAGCGAACAGAAAATTGAAAAGTGAGGGAAGAAATTGCTTTTAACATGATGCTAATGCCTGCAGCCTGACTGCCAAAATATTGGCAGACGTTCAGTTTTTTTGAAGAACATGGCGATTTTTTCACCAGCCTGATTTTAAGGCAGTTTTTTCTGCTGATTTCTTAGCCACGGATTTAGTCGCTGATTAATCTGTGTTCTCTTGCAATGATCTCCTTTGTATCCTGCAGTACTTTGAATTTTCTTTGATGAATTGACTGTTTGATGAAATTTGCTATGTTGGGACTAAAGTTCAAGAAATGCGGACTTGGTTGCTTCTCGGCATGGGCATTTGATGAATCTTTAAATAGTTATGTAGCTTGTACCCTGATAGATTGCTAAATTAGAATTGCAAATTCTTTGGTTTCATATTGCTATACTATTTTTCTTTGTTGAAACTGTATCCATATTTCTTTGTGTCTCATAGTCAGTAACATGTGTCGTTGCTTGAAAGAAGTAATTGTCTTGTAGAAATTATGGATTTTAATTATGTCAGCGTTTTGAAATGTTCTCAAACATTTCGAGTGGACACTCCACCCCTCATCTGGGGATCATATTGTAGCTTTTGATCATTTGATGATGGGTGGAGTGTGCACCCCTCATCTGGGGATCATATTGTAGCTTTTGATCATCTGATGATGGGTGGAGTGTCCACTCTAAATGTTAGGAACGTTTCAAAACTCTGACACAGTTAAAGTCCAGAATTTCTACAAGAGTATGGTGAACTGTGAAAATCTACATACTCAGAATTCATTGTATTATAAGAACTTACTAGGCTTGTTAGGATTAAAATTTATTGCATTGTGTTTCTTCCCTTTTCTGGCATTCGATGAACCTTTTGAGACATTATAGATCAATTGATTGGATTCATAGGAGGCCATATGGAGATGCATTTTTATTTATTTCTATGTCTAATGTTTACAGTACTTTTTAGCAAGTGCACAGCATGGACTGAACACCGGACCTTGGACCCTCTATTATACACCCTTGTTTTTACCTGAAGTCAGTTTTCCCTTTTTTTTCTGTAGGTATCAAAGGAAGACAAGTAGCAGTTGAGCAAAGATGGATATATTGCAGATGGATCGGAAAACCTTGACACTGCTTGGGTCAGGATTCTGCACAATGCTGACAATGCATTTTACAGTTCAGCTGCTATCCCAGCACTTGTTCTATTGGAAGAAGCCCAAGGAACAGAAGGCCATTATCATTATCATATTAATGGCTCCCATATATTCCATTGATGCATTTGCCGGCTTGGTAGATATTGAAGGAAGCAAAACTTACTTCATGTTCTTGGATTCAATTAAAGAGTGTTATGAGGGCCTGGTAGGCTCTCTTATCCATAGCACCTCTTGTAAGCCTTGTTGATACGCATACACACACATACAGACTTTTGCCAGAACAGAGTAGCTTTTTCCCAATGAAGTAGTTTTCTGTCCTCCGTTTGCTTGAATTTCTTTTTATTAACTTGAATCTTTTGGACTTGGAGCAAGCAATGGCTTTCAGTGAGTGGAGTGATGAGATGAATCTTTGCAACATGGCTGAATTTTATTTTAATTGCAGTTACACTGATTTGCTCTTCGACTCATTAAGAAAAAGAGTAATTTAATTGGTTGTGTCAGGTGATCGCGAAATTCTTGGCGTTGTTGTATAGCTATTTGAATATCTCCATTAGCCAGAACATTGTACCTGATGGAATCAAGGGTAGAGAGATTCATCATTCATTTCCCATTACTCTTTTTCAGGTACAGTGCATTTTGTTGTAGTACATTTGTGTGGTTATACCCAAGGTCCTACATCAGTAACTGGCAGCAGCTTTGTTATGACCCTCAAAACCATGGGTGCAAGAAATGTGAATTGGCATCTTTTCAATTAGCATTAACAATCCTGTTAAGCAGGGAATACTTTTATTTGGTGTCCATTTTTCCGACAATCTGCTGACAAGCTATTTTTTATTACAGCCTAAAACGGTGCATCTGGATCATCATACACTGAAGCTTATTAAATATTGGACATGGCAATTTGCTATCATAAGACCAGTTTTGTCAATTTTAATGATATTTTTTCAATTACTTGGCCTATATACTGGATGGATCAGTTGGGTTTTCTCTATTATATTGAACATTTCTGTATCCCTGGCCCTTTATTCTCTGGTCCTTTTTTACCATGTCTTTGCCAAGGAGTTGGCACCGCACAAGCCCCTGTCAAAGTTTTTGTGCGTCAAAGGAATTGTATTCTTTTGCTTCTGGCAGGTATGTTATGTACCAAAGTGTTTTGAATTTCATTTGCTGGATACCGTATATTAGACCTGTGAAACAAAAACATAATTTAGTGCTATTTTGGAAAAAAACAAGTATGATGGCATTTCCTTGCCCTGCCTTGCATGTATTCTCTTATTGTAGACTTCTCTTATAGCATTGTAAACCATTAGTAATCATCCTTTGTTTGCAGGGAATTGTACTTAGCATACTGGCTTCTGCTGGCATTATTCGCTCCCACCATTTCTGGCTTGACGTGGAACACATTGAAGAGGCTTTGCAAAATGTGCTGATCTGTTTGGAGATGGTGATCTTTTCTGTTATGCAACAATATGCATACCATGTTCACCCATACACCGGAGAAGTTCAGGAGTTGCTTAGAAAAGGAAGGAAGGCAGATTGACAAAGTTGACTATAGAAATTTTATAAATAGCCAAAAAGATATAGACTTCATAGTGAAGAACAATTTTCGTTTTTTTAAACATTAATTGGCATAGGTTGCCAATTTTGTCATGTTTTTTCAAATTTTCAAATACACTTGATTCAGTTAATAGCTTTGAAGGCTGAACAATCAATCGACGAGTTATATTTACATGTATTGATAGTACTGTAGTTAAATTGACATGTATTTTTGTGTTGTTTTGTTTAAAAATTTTCAGATATATATTGATTTTGGTTTATCCAGTTGATATTTTACTATATCAAGTACTGTCACAGACACCATTTGTCTTTTCATTTTGTGATGTTCTCCTAAAACTAAAGAAACAAAAATAGCAGAAATATCTTGTAATCTAGGTCTGCATAGAAAACTTTTTATCACCATAGATATTGGAATCCCGTGTCTATTTAGAAAGTGTTTATGATTATCATATTCACTATAGCTCTTTTTCAAAGATTTGTTATTCCGATTACTTAATCATAATCTTAGTTTTGGGGGCACATTTAGGACTACATATTCTAGTGATTTGAACACTCTGAATTTTTTTATTTATATTCAGTGATTCATTTGTATGTACTTCAACATTGGATTTCACATGAATCTGTGAATATTTGATGAATTAATTCTGTTGCTTGCACCGCAAGATGAAAATAATCTTGCTTCTCAGGCTTGATTCAAGATATCACCTTTGTAAATGAAAGTTACATGTATATTACATGACATACAATTTCATAACATTGATGGTGCATCTATTTTGATGAGCATAGATTTTGTTGGTGATATTAAGGTAATAAGTGCCTCAAGTTGTTATCACGCTTGGCTCACTGATGTAAAGGAAGAGTTTACTGATGGTATTTCCCAAAGCTTTCCTTTAATCGGCATGTAGAATTTACCAGCCATCTAGCCCATGATTCAGTGCCTTCATTTCTTCTAAGGAAAAGATCAATTCATTTAGCCACATGTGACCCTACTTGTCATTGAGCCCCCTTCTCTAAAGTCACCATACTATAGGCCTATATAAGCTTGGTCTTGTTCTATAACGCCCCTTGAACGAGACTCATGTTTCATTGAGTTCAACATTGTTGCATTTAATTCATTAGCAATTTAAAGTCGGAGATAAATTGATAAGCCTTCTTAGTGAATCTTTAGGCCCATGATGTTTCCTAAAATGGAATAACATATTTGTTTAAAAAAATTCCCCTCTTTATGTGTGTGTGGCACACACATACATTAATAAGGGTTTAAAGTTATGGCATTGGGAAGGGATGACCCACATGCACATGTCACTGACCCAAACCCACCTGGAAGTTCTCATGAACGTGAACATCAGTGACTATGTTTGATTTTCATAGGGTTTACCATGTAACTTGAGGTTCACTTGGAGTTAGGGTTGAACTTGTGGCATTAGGAAGTGATTTCCTTGTGTGTACATATCATGGACCGAAACCTACTCGTGTTCCCCTTAAGGCCACCAAAATTTAGATGATGGAGAATTTTAAAAGATGACAATCTTGCATCTTGCATGGGCATTGACCTAGTTTGGGTGGTGCCCCTACAATGCCCTTGCATCCTACACGCCTTCCTCTACAACACTTGATAACACCCTCCAACTCTGTAACATACCTAGGGAGATACCCAAGGGGGATAATAAATATAATGTGGCCATAATCATGTAATAGGTCCACTTGATAGTTGGTAAAAAGACCTACTAGGTAATTAGAAGGAATAATATAATAATGAGGGTAAGTTGGCATAGACTCCAAGGAATACTCATGAGAAAATATATATACAATGTCATGAGTATTATTATATTGGATGTTGAGTATTGCATTATAGCAAACATGGCTTGTGGAGTAATTTCTTCCATAATGGGTGTTTGATGGTGTTACCTTACCTTAAGGGCCCTCTTTACATTCTTGTGTTGTTTTTTGTGTGGGTGTAGTTTATAATCATGAAGTTAAAGATTTATAATTTATTTTTTATGTGTTAAGGTTTACTGCAAGTGATCCAAATGGATCTCGGTGGCTATCCACCTTTTCCACTGAATCACCATTTTGAGCCTGTGGTTTTGATAAACCATAACATTCACCTTTTTGATGGGGAATGGAATGTAATGTCATCTTCATTTGTTGATTACAGACATCATGTAATGGTCTTATGTACATGCCTACAACTTAGTGTTAATGCATTGGATCCCATTAGAACTTCGCAGTTAAGCACGCTCGGGCTAGAGTAGTACTGGGATGAGTGACTGCCTGGGAAGTCCTAGTATTTTATATGCCTATTGCATTTTCTAAACTTAGTCCAATTTATCCCACATGCATCATGGGAATTGTTCTCCTCTCACTCTCTCATATATAATTGAGGTGAAGGAGGCCCTTTAAGCATGCAATGGAGTGTGATGTAAAGTTTCTTGTGAATGAAGCATAGCCAACATCTCTTTCTTTTTAGAGATAAGCTACCCCATTTTTCCAGTTTGTGTTCTACATTGTTTTTCTATCTTATTTAGTAATAGAAGTTGGGTTTCACTATATTTATGTGTTCTCTTCTATATCTTTGTGTATTTCATTGTTATATCTCGGTTATATTTCTTCCTTCATGTCGTTCTCAAAATAATCCGGATCAGTGGTATCATAGCAGTTTGCTCCTTGTCATTTCTCAAAGTAGGTCCCCGACGAGGTCAAGGTATAAAGATTTGGGTCTCAAGTTAGTTTCGCTTGAGGACAACCACTCTTGCTAGCCCAAGCGACCTCCCATGGCGGAAGAAAAAAGAGATGAAAGAGCAGAAGATCCTTTCAAGACGTTGCTCGAGGAAGCCTTCGTGCGACAAAGGAACGAGATGATGAACAACTTCGCTCAGATCCTTCGAAGACTACCGACGGTGGCAGTCGAGGCATCTTCAACAAGCAACCATTTCACAAGTGTGACACCCTTCAAGGTACAAGTCAATTTTGATATTCCCTTATTTGAAGGCCAGATAGATGTAGATGCTTTAGAAAAATGGTTGAATCTTCTAGAAGGTTATTACTCTGTCCAAAAAA
>ML830920.1:167566-196076 GCA_009831015.1 Picea engelmannii | reverse complement strand
GGGTTTTGGATTTTCTTTATGATAAAAAGGCCTTTTGAGCCTCATTGTAAAATCATCTTCTTGCGAATGCGAGTAGCGGACACATCTGTTCTCAGAGATAAGCTGCCACCATTCTAGCGAGTCTTTCACTCTGCATTTTTACAGTCTTTGTACATTTTCGTTCATTAATAGAAAATTGTGTATTATTGTATCTATGTGTTTATGGTTGCATCTCTGATACATTTCTGTTATATTATTGAACATCCAAGATATCTCTGTACATTGCTGTATTATATCTCCACTCTCATTTCATGCCAAAAATAATCCAGATCATTTAAAAATATATATTGTTAATAATATATTTTCATTAAAATTATTAATAATTACCATGTTTCCATTAAAATTATGATATTAATAATGCTTTTATGTTAAAATTATGTTAGATATGTATTGACTCTTTGTCATATATTATTAAATGTTTTTTTTAATAATTTTGAATGTTCTATTTTCATGAATACTTCATATATTATTTATTTTTTTTAAATAATTTTTAATGTTATATTATTTATTTATTTTATAATAACTTTTAATGTTATATTATTTAATTTATATTTTTTAAAGATGTTTTTTTTTTTTTAATAATTTTGAATGTTATATTTGCATGAATACTTCCTATATTATTATATATTTTTTTAATATTTTTGAATGTTATATTATTTAATTTATATGTTTTAAAGATGTTTTTTTTAATAGTTATATTGTTTATTCATTTTGGTTGTTTATTTATGATGGATGAAGTATTCACTTAATGTATTATTAAAAAAAAAATATTTAGTTTTAATAAAATTATATATATATATATATATATATATATATATATGATAAAATAAAAATATTATAATCATAATTTTGGTTTTGATTTGGACAATTATTAGAGTGTTATTAGTTCCTGTCATAGGCATAGAGGGACTATAGCGATCGATAAATCGTTGACCTGGCATTAGCTTGTGCGTTGACTAGAAATATTTACCTATTGTCTATTGTTGGAACAAGGGAAGTGAAAACATCGATTTTTATATAATAAAAAGTATCATGTTTGTCAAGATCTGATTAGACAAAGGATTGGAGGTTTTATTGTCGCCTTCGCTATTCCCAATGTAAAATATGTTTTCATTTCCAAAATATTTGGTAGTATATGGTCATTTTTGAATCATAAATTTTGTTATGCATTTGTCGAATGTGGATTAATTCTACCATTAATTCGAATGTTTGGTTTAGCATTTTATGCTAGGTAAATTTATGGCAATGTTTGATATGGGGGCATATCCAAAGTATGGCTTTGCAATACATTCTCTGGTGTTCGAACTATTGTTAGAAAAAAAATATGAATTTATTTGGGATACGTCAGAGACCTACCACATTGAATTTTTTTCTTAAATGTTTACAGTACATTTCTGACAGACTTAAATGTTTACCCCACAGGCTTGGTAGTGTTGAATGGTTACTTAACAAGCTTGTTACAAGACAGTTTCTTCCGTTTTTTTAAATTTGTATGTTTTTTTCATGGCACTGATTTCTTATTTGCATGTTCTCGTTGTTCTTGCTTGCCTGTTCGTGTTGTTGCAGTTTGCACGTTTGGGTTTCTGCAGTCACGATTGGACAATCCTCGTTCCTGGGGGGGTGGTTGTTGCTTGTTCATTTCTTCGTTGTATGTTGTTTATTGTTGCTTGATTTGACTTTGCAGGGTTCCAGTCCTGCGCCTGCACTTGGGACTTTTGGTGCTTTTTGGATGGGTTCTTATTTGGTGCTTTTTCTTGTTTGCCCAGGGTTTGCAATGTTGGGATGCTGCATCTGCAGTTGGATCTCTGGTTACATTTTTTTTCACTTCGGTTTGCATAGAATACTATTAAGATAAAATAACAAACTAAAGAATTGCAAACGATGTAAATTGCATCTATTACGCGTTAAAATAGAGTTTGTCGGGCTGAAAATATTTTTTCATAGCTGTCGATGTGTTTTCCATGGATTTTGTGTTACTATGGTTTCATAGTTATGAGAGTGCCTTTTGTTGTGTGGGAGATATAGTTGTTCTCTAACTTTTACTTTCCTGTTGTAAACTGCGTTTGACTCTAGTTTGTCGCGTTTCTGTGGTCATTCCGAGCGACTGTCGTTCGGTTGCGTACTTAGCCAGTTTTATGGACGCAGCTTCGCGAATAGGTTCTATCAAACTATGACAGGTCGTGTTCGGTGTATACATTAGCTTTGCCGAATTATTTTTCTTTAAAAGAAGGCCTCCTAGACAGAAGAGAATGCAATTTATGAAATTATAGGTTTCCTGGACAGTATAGGTTAATGACTGTGGCTTCTGGGGCTGGCCGGCTGAAAATTGGGCTTATAAAGATAAAATAACAGAGTAAAGAATTACAGACTATGTCAATTGCATCTGTTATGCTTTGAAGCAGAGTTTGTCGAGCTCAAAATATATTTCATAGTTGTCGATGCTTTTTCCATGGATTTTGTGTTACTACGGTTTCATAGTTATGAAATTGCCTTTTGTTGTGTGGGAGATATAGCTCTTCTCTCCCTTTTACTTTCCTGTTGTAAAATGCGTTTGACTCTACTTTCTCGCACTTCTGTGGTCATTCCAAGCGATTGCAGTTCATTTGCATCCTATGATAGGTCGTGTGTGGTCTATACATTAGCTTTTCCAAATTAGTTTTCTTTTAAAAAAAGCCTCCTAGACATAAGAGAATGCAATTTATAAAGTTATAGGTTTCCTGAACATCATAGGTTAATGATCGCGGGTTCTAGGGGTGGCGGGCTGAAAATTGGGTTTATGTTCTTCTGTGCCCTGCAAATAGCATGGAGAGTTCTGTGATCATTCTGATCGACTGTCGTTCGGTTGCATACTTAGCTAGTTTTATGGACGCGGCTTGGCAGATAGGTGGTATCGAACTATGGTGTATACATTAGCATTTCCGAATTAATTTTCTTTAAAGGAAGGGCTCCTGGACAAAAGACATTGAAATTTATCAAATTATAGGTTTCCTGGACAACATAAATTAAACATAGGAAATATGTAATTTTGTAAAGTAGATATATAAAGCATGCACRGAGCCCTCGTCCCATACTTAGCCAGTTTTTGCATCGCGGGTTCTCGGGGTGGGCAGCTGAAAATTGAGAATCRGAGAGTTCTMCGATATACAAATTGACCATCRGACTTGCGKACTATTTGAATTTGAAGGCCATCATGTCCAAAAAAATTAACTTTGTCAAAATAGTTTACTTTATGTACGTCGTTTTACATACCCYGGTGGACAAAAAAACACAAAATAAAAATAGTAAGCATTTTTTGGATCGCGGGTTCTCGGGYTGGCGGGMTTTAACTTCGGCCACTGTTGTTTCATGTCCTACAAATAGCACGGATAGTTCTGYGATATACAAATAGATAATCAGACTTGCAGRCTATTTGAATTTCAAGAKCTTATGTGCAAAAAAATAGCATTCTCGAATTACTTTTCTTTACGTACGTTCTWCATACGCTTGTTGACAAAAACTGGAAAATAGTAGTAACGTATGTTACATGGGGCTCCATCCCCACTACATTCAGCGCTTCCCAATACACATTAAATATGCTTTCAAAAGTCAGAGTCGACCAGACAGGTTCGAAAAGATGGGCTTTAATAACTGGAAAGCTCGAGGAAATTTCCCATTAAAATAAATAGACAGGCTAATATTCAACCCTTCTTTATTTTTGATTTTGAACAGGCATGGAAAGCTGAAGACTCAAACGCAACATAGTTCTGTGGTTATTAGATACTCAATTTGCATTCTCACTATGGCTTTTGCCAATGAGTTGTCCATCATATATAACCTTCCTTCTAGGTTGTCATATGTTTTTTCCCCTTTAATCAAATAATAAAAATGTCATTGAATTTGAAGAACATTGAGTACTAGAGTGCCTTACCTATGAAAGCGCCTTTTTGCCAGCATTTTGAATTTGCGATTTTTTTTTTTGCTTCTGCAGTTTTAGTTTTCTTAAAAGATTCAGTATAGTTCACGAACGTGTCGCCCACAGAGGGCTTGACATCATGTCCCTCTTTAATATTGTGCATTTTGAAATGATGGGATTTAATAACTGAAAAGCTCGAGGACATTTCCCATTAAAATGAATAGACAGACGAATATTATGGGATCTGGTAATTTCTTTTTGCCTGCATTTTGAAGTTGCGAANACGAACGTGTCGCCCACAGAGGCCTTCACGTCATGTCCCTCTTTAATATTGTGCATTTCGAAATGATGGGCTTTAATAACTAGAAATCTCGAGGACATCTGCCATTAAAATGAATAGACAGTCGAATATTATGGGTTCTGGTAATTTCTTTTTGCCTGCATTTTGAATTGGCGAAAATACTTTTTATTTTATTTTTTTTCCTTGTGCAATTTTAGTTTTCTTAAAATCTTCAGCATAGTTCACGAACGTGTGACCTACAGAGGCCTTCACGTCATGCCCCTCTTTAATATTGTGCATATCTTAGATGTCAGATTTGAGAATCTGCTCGGATATGGGAATTTTAATACATGCTGCTAGTCACTATTCAGTGTACATATTCAAAAAGATTGGCATTAATAACTGAAAATATCGAGAACATCTATCATTAAAAGGAATCAACACAAAATGTACGAAAGACCATCCATCCTTGCTTTTAAATACTTATTGCCATTTCTCTCTATCATCAAAGAGTTGTGCTTTAGGGTGCCTTCGTTCTAATGTTTCTGGTCATGGACATGTAAGACAACTTAGAGATGCGATCGAGGGGCAGATGAAAGAAGAGAGACTAGTTTTATGTGATGTGATCTTTGAGTAAAAAAAAACTATGTTATACAAGAGAAACTTAGAGAGGACGAAAAAAAAAGAACAAGTATGTTTGGTGTTCTCCCTGTGTTCGATGCTTTGGTTGGTTGAAAAGGCTGCCTGGAAATTTGTTTGTTGAACTTATTTGTTTTATTGCTGGGAATTGTAATGGATTTTTAGGTCACCTGCAAGATAGTTCTTTGTTTAAGTATATAGCTTCTTCCAACAACACAGATTTGGCCACTGTGTCGAATTGTAGAGATCGCACAAGTATTTGTCTTCCTCAGAGGTTGGTAACAGAATCTGTATGGGTGGATAAAACAACATATTATCACTACAAGAGTTTCTATTTCATACTTTGATGACCTGCATGTGGCTCTGGTAGCCGACTTGACAAAAAGCCATGTTCTTTGTCAAATTTTGTTCGGTTTCCTCTGGATGTAGTTGCAGAGTCCACATATTAGGCGTCACCTCTGAACATTCCATACCTTTCTGTGGGCTGCCATACCTCCCCCGCTATGATGAAAGATATATTCTGATGCATTCTGGTGCATTCTGCAGCATTTGATGCACTTGCCACACCTCAGCTACCCGAAGAAGTTATGTACCTCAACAGATTTTCATTTTGCATCTGGGCTGGACGTTTCTTCCAATTTACTGTAATAAAGCAAAGAAGTTCCACATACAAATCCTCAGGCGGGCTTCTCAACCAAACAGACGATCGAATAAAGGGAGAATAGTTGTCACTATATACTTGAATTTTTCTCCCCTGCCTTAATTGTTGTGACCTAAAACGACTCCGTTCACTTTGAAATCGGCCTGAATCGCATTTCTAAGTGATCTCGGATGTGAATGCTCAGGAACATTGCAAAGAAAACACCTTAAACCCCAACTTTTCGACGACAGAAGGAAATTAATACTTGAAAAAGAATGGAATGTTGAATAAACAGCCATTGCAAGCAGGCCATATCTGGAAGAAACAAGGTATTCAAAAAACTGGGATAGATGTACTTCGCAACACCGATTAAGTACAAAACCCAAAATTGATATTCAACTCRTTTTTTACGAATAAAGAGTTTGAACGTCAAGAAAAGTGTGAAGAAGCTTCATCAATGTACATATCTTTAATTGGTCGACGGTAGGCGAAATTGCAATCGTTGTCGCAAATAGCCTCAACTATATTGTGTAACACATCTTATTTGAATATAGAATAATTTTGGCTTATTTCTTAATAGTATTTTCCAATTTCTGGTATCTGTTTTAATTGTATTTTGTACCTTCTTCCCCTGTGTCGTTAAACATGAAGGACAAGCTTTTGTTTCTGCTGCTCACTACTTCAATCTAAATAAAACCTTCTCTGTTCTTTCTTTACATTTTACATTTAAAAATACTTTTTCATAGGCCATACTTATGTGGCATCGACTCTGTATTTAAAGAAAGAAATTGGAGGACCCGTTATGCTCCCATTCTTCGAGTTCCGTAAATAGAATGAATTCATGAGTTACAACAAGGCATCTGAACTGTTGACGCAATGTTCCTATGAAGTATGTTGGATAAATTGCAACTTGTTCTATTTGATAATATCCGTGCATATATACTAATATCAGTACTATTGGAAAAAATACAGAAAAATTCATCTTCGGCAAAGCTTAGGCAGTTATGTTTGGATTTGCGGTATTAAACAAATATGTCCAGTGTTCCGTCATATACATCTTGTAGCCTAGGAACTTCCGTAGTTTGCAATTTATGCTTTAATTACTTAAAGTCACAACAAATTTTGATTGCCTTTAATTTAATTTAGATATTGATGTTTATGGAGAGTCGTCGTTTGTTGATGTCATTGCAACAAATACAAGATGAATAGATGATAAGGAATTTATGTTGTTGAGACCACAATGCAAATTCATGTTTCTTGTTGCGCTATGTACATCTTGCAGTCAAAATTTTCCTGGTTTCAACGAAATTTGCGATCCGAAGAGCATCTTGCAAATTGGGAGATCATTTTCATTTGAAACATAAACAATCCATTAATATATATTAGTATGAATACTATTCAGATAAATACAAAAACTTTCTCCATTGATAGATACTAGTATGAATACTATTGAAATAGATATCAAAACTTCGTCTTGGCCAATAGTTAGCCAGTTATCTGGACACCAGGCCCTGGGTTTGCGGTATCGAGCACCTATGTCCCTTGTTTCGTCATATACATGTTGCAGGCAAAGAACTTCAGTGATGTGCACTTAATGCTTTTACTAGTGAGAAGCCAACAGAGGTTCGAAAACATTGCCATTAATAAATGGAAGAAAAAGGTTTTCTCGAATCTCAGATACTTATCTCTTTTCCCATTTTTCTTTTCCCATTCATTATGGATTTCTGGTTTTATACTTAGTTGTATTTCTATGTATGACGGGCTGACATGTCTTCATCTCCATCTATATCCTCGCAAGACGGATTCGACCGACCGTTGTTCCATTCCATACTTAGCCAATTTTATGCCCGCCACTGCGGGGGCGACGCTTGCGAGCCCAACTGCTTATTGTTCCGCTATATACACCTTGCACTGAAAACATCTGTGATCTACAATTCTACCGCGGGTTCCTCGTATACATTAACTTCGTTCAAAGTATATGTTGCTGATATGCATACCTAGCAACTTCGCATCCTTCTTGACATACATCAACAATGGTCTTACCAGTGACAAGTGGACACAGTGGTATGAAAGATACTTCCGTGATCTGCAATTCATGCCTTAACATCTCCATCTATATCCTCACATGACGGATCCGACCGACTATTGTTCCTTTTCACACTTAGCCAATTTTATGCCCACCGTTGTGGGGATGCCGCTTGCGAAACGAGTTGTTTATCGTTCCGCTATATACATCTTGCACTCAAAACATCCATGATCTACAATTCCACCACGGGTTCCTTGTATACATTAAGTTCATTCAAAGTATTTGTTGTTGGTTTCCATCCCCAACAACTTTGTGTCCTTCCTCATATACATCAAGAATGCTCTTACTAGTGGCAAGTGGACACAGTGGTACGAAAGATACTTCCATGATCTGCACTTTATGCGTTAACTGGTGAGAACTCAGCAGGCATTTGCATTAATAAGCAAACGCTAGATGTTCTTCTGCGAGATACTTAGTTCTTTTTCCCTTCTCTTCTTCCCGTGTATTCTCTAGAATTCCACTGCGAATTTCTACGTCCTTTTTCCCTTATTTTCTTCCTATGTATTATGGGACTATAAAATATGGACACGATATTTTATAGAACATGTACAAATTCCGCATTCCATACCTAGCGACATTTTGGATCGCGGGTTCTCGGCCGGGCGGGCGAGATCAAAATTGGTCCTCCATTGTTTCGTGCCCTACAAATAGCACCCCGAGTTCTGTGATATACAAATTGACGAGCGCACCTGTGGACTGGCTAACTCAACATTGCACTGTTATTGTTTCGTGTCCTCCAAACAACGCTCCCAGTTCCGCGATATAGAAATTGATAGACGGAGTGCAGGACTGGCAGGGTGGAGATTGCCATTGTTTACGGATGCTAATCCCTATGAAGTATCTAACAGTATCTAAAAAATATTTTATTTTTTATTTTTTCCCTGTATAACAGTATCTAAAAAAATATTTTGAATACTAAAATAGCTCTTAGTGGTGACAAATGGACACAAAGTTACGAATCAATTGGGATTGCACTCTCCGAAATATACAAATTGAATACCGGATTCCGACATCGTCTGCTCTTCCATGTTACAGATTATGCATTCCAATGTTCGGAGCGATACAATTAGAAGGTTCGGGCCTCGCCTCCTTTGTAGACACTTTCTCAGCCTGTTTTGGATCCTCATGTTTCCCGGTTCACGAAATATGCAGCTCCAGCATTGGCGGGTTGACATATGTTTATCTCCATCTATATAATCAGACAACAAATCCAACCGACCGTTGTTGCTTTTGATGCTTTTGATGTTTTTCCATTATATACATATTCCACTCTAAATTTCCGTGAGTTACAATTCCACTGCTAACTACTCCGTTCTTTTTCCCTTTTTTTCTTCCCATGTATTATGGGACTATAAAGTATGCACATGATATCTTATAGAGCATGTACTAATTCCCATGATATTTTATAGAGCATGTACAAATTCTGCATTCGATATCTAGCGACATTTTGGATCACGGGTTCTCGGGCGGGCGGGCTCAAACTTGGACCTCCATTGTTATGTGGCCTACAAATAGCACCCACAGTTCTGCGATATACAAATTGACAAGCGAACTTGCGGAGTGGCTGACTCAACATTGCACTTCCATTGTTTCATGTTCTCCAAACAACGCTCGCAGTTCCGTGATATACAAATTGACACACGGAATGCAGGACTGGAGGGTTGGAGATTGCCATTGTTTACGGATGCTAGTCCCTATGAACTATCTAACAATATCTAAAAAAATATTTTGAATACTAAATTAGCTCTTAGTACTGACAACTGGACACAGAGGTACGAAACAATTGGGATTGCACTCTCCGCAATATACAAATTGACTACCGGATTCCGACATCGTCCACTCTTCCATGTTACAGATTATGCATTCAAATGTTTGGAGTGATACATTTAGAAGGTCCAGACCTCACCTCCTTTGCAGACACCTTCTCAACCTGTTTTGGATTCTCTTGTTGTTGGGTTCACGAAATCTACAATTCCAGCACGGTCACTCTACCACTACTCACAAATGTTTCAAAGTATCTCTTGCTGCCTTCCATCCCCACTAACTTCCTGTGCTTCCGGTGGTCCTACCATATCCTATTCGTTGTTACGCGTATTGCACTCAAAAATTTTCGAGACATACAATTTGACCCTCGCGCCCTCACCCTCAACGCTTGTATGTTGAAACCCTGTTTTTTAGCTGTCTTTTTTCCCCTACCCGCGACCTCCGTACTTTCTTACTATGCAATTAGAAACCTTTCATGCTAACAGCTGACCATGCAGGAACCCTCAATATTGTCATTAATGGATGAAAACATCGAGGAGATATCCCATTATTACGCATTAAACCAAGATGTGTGGAGAGTTATTTTTTCCCTTTCGATTGTTCATCTCCAACACGCGTCCTCGTGTTAGGCCGCTCAAGAAATATATAATTCTTAATCACTCATTGCAATATCCAGCGTGTTGGCATTTCTATGTATGCAATTAGTACTGTTTAATGTTAACAATGCATCATGCAAGAGCCATCCAAATTTTCATTAATCAACGAAAGTCTTGAGGACATCTCCCATTCACACGCTTTCGACCCAAATTTGCACAGGGTTATATTATCCCTTCCAACTTTTCATTTCATTCATCGGCTGGAACAAATAAACGTTCTTGTAGACTTATGGCACCAGGTCGACAACAGTTTTGTGGAGATACAGTAAATATGTTTGCACAAGAGGACCAGAGCTTTCAGTGGTCCAAGGCATACTTTTACTATTCATCCCGTTCTGCCCAAAATGAAGTGATTTGGACCTTTGGACTCGCTCATGCAGGCTGTGTTCTCGAGGTTTTTGACTCTAAGGAGGTGGTCTCTTGGTGCACCGAAAAATATATTCCAGGCCAAAGAATTATTCCAATGCACGACCATTCTCCTGTTTCTTTGTCGCCTCGACTCTTCTGCGAGATGTTAAAATCGTCGAACCCAACATTGATGTTCAGAGGACAATACTGCAAACAGTTTCTACAAAAACATCATAACGGGTTGGAAATATTAACGGACTTCCTCGAAGACCCAACAACAGTTCCTGAAGATATCACAAGGTTGCAGGTAAGTTCCTTTAGAAATCCATTCCGGGAAATTGCTTGGCTGGTTACAAGAATAACGGGACAGGCATCCACAACAAGCATTTCCCATATAATTATTTATATTTTGTATTTCACAGTCAAGGAAAAATACATTTTCAATTGGGGGAAGCTAATTTCGATTGAGCTCTGCTCCTAGTTGTCATGATTCAAATAATCAAATCAATTTTATATGTCATCCTACTTGATTTTCACAATTATGTATTGTTGTCTATTTCCAAAACTTTCTCTTTCCAATAAAATAAACTGTGGATTCAACCTAGTAACATTCTGGCATGAGGCATTGTGGAGACACACGGGCTCCCATTGTTTTTATGAAGTTTTTAATGGCTTTGTCTCAGTTTTCAAAGATTTACTATTAGGCAAGGATGCTTCGCGGATGTTTGGCCAGGAAACCAAGTTTTTGAATAGGAAGGGCACACTTGAGCAAGAGGAAAATAACAGTGTCCTCATGGTCTTTGGCTCTAAGGAAAACCCTACCTTCCTTCCATGCCACATCACGGACAAGATGTTTGTTGTAGAAATAGCAAGGCAATACAACCATTGGTTGCATTTTTTCCATGACAAGAAAAAAAAATAGTTCATTCCTCTGCCCTGGAAAGTCAAAGATTTCATGTGCAGAAACATCAATAAGATTGACGAGTTTGCCACCCATTTCAAGAAATTGAACATAACGTACGCTGAAAGGCTAAAAGGGTTCGACCCTAATGGTATTTTTCGAGAACATTTACTGGGTGTTGGATTTAACACCTCTTTTATCCATACACACCTGACCCAAGACAAGAACAATGTCGAAAATAACCATGCTTCTTCTGATTGTGATGCAGAGAGATTGCAAAGCGCCACTGAATTGTACAAACAACATGGAAAAGTATCTGGTGAGAAGAGTACCCAGTCTCCTGCCAGCACTCCCAAGAGCACAACATCACGGAGCATCGCTTCGACGGTCCACCCCAATAGGAAAGCAACCCAGAAATATTTGAACGGAGGAGGAGATAAGAACCCTCCTCGCATAAATATTGATATTTCTCACAAAATTCCACTGGCGAAGAAGAGAAAAAAACAATGCAGGGCAGGCGGAGGAACCGACCCAAATTGAAAGTGGAAAACTGCAACTTGAAATTGAAGCTGAGCACATGCAGAAAATTGGGTCGTCCGCGGTGGAAATATTAGACACCAACTTTTTTGACATAGATGAATCCTTCGTAATCCAGAGTGATATTTTTGACATCCAATCTAAAATTTGAGTCATTGAAAAGAGAGATGTAACAAACAGGAAAGGCAAATCTCGCGCATAGATTAACTTTAGCAAAATGCCACCGTCCCAAATCTGCTAATTTCACCAGGGAACCGGTGACATTCTTTATGATTCCATTTGAGGAATTGAGATAGAAAATGCCAATATGAAACAACGCCTCAACGAATTTGAGCAGGCTTTCCTTGCAACTCCAGAATTTGCCAGTCCTTTGGCAAAAATCGTGCTTGCTACCACTGCAGCGAAGATGAAAGTATCCTCTACCCTCCTTACATGCTCTAGAGCCCTTGTAGAGAATAACATCAACAAAAGAATGCAGGTAGTTACTGAAGCCTGGGAAACATCGCAAAATTTAGTTTCCTTCAGAAAGAAGGCCAATGGTTTGCTGGAACAATTGGAGACAAATTTTTTAAATGAACATCTTTTTTGTGATCAAGTATTGGCCCCTTTTGCCAAATATGCCGACAACACATCGGAACAAAAAAGAAGATAGGAGAAACTCCCCTCACCAAAGCGCACCAAAAAAGTAAAAGCATGATGGCAAAAGAAAGTTGACAACCTGCAGCTCATTGTCAAGTCATGTAAACAAGTCATATCAGAAAAGGAAGATCTATTCACAAGCCTACTCCAGCTGGACTTAGCCGAAACTACCAATGAGGTTCAAGATCCTAACTTAGTTTTCAAATCCTTGTCAGTCACCAAAGAAGCCTTCAAGGAACAAGTTGATATTTTAAAGGGGTTGTCTTTCAAAAATTTTTACAGCATACTTGAACATCGTCTAGATGAGCACGAGTGTTGGGTACTGGACTATGCCTCACACAATGAAGAAATTGAACAGACTCTGTATAGTATTTCAATGGATCTAAGGAAATTAGAAAATGACCTTTACGACATAGAAATACGGGATGAAACCAACACAGCCCCCATGAAAAGCTACATCGAAGAATGGTTCCAAGAGAGAATGGATGGCCTCGTCCAGGAAGGGCAAGAATCGGTCAACAGGACTACAATGCCCATCGACGACATCAACAAAAACACATCGGCTTCATAGTAAGTTTATATTGTCATCTTGCTTTGTTTATCAATCTAGTTTAAGTCTATGTTGTCATCTTCTCTTCTTTATCAATCCACTTATGTCCTCTTTCAATAGAAACCCGTAACCAAACACTCTTAACTTCCAATTTCTTCTTTTCAGGTCTTCCTCTCCACCGCCGCACACTTCTTTCAACGTTCCTAATTCTTGTACTTATTTCTTTTTATGGTCTGCAGGAGCCCCAATCCCAGTCTATATGACAAAAGCATTTAAATTTCCAGAAACATGTAACAGACATTATTAATTTTTGATAAATTCCAAAGAAAATTGATTCAACAATGCCCTTATTGTATACTAAATTTTGGGTTTCCAGGAACCTTTCTTGTTTGTTCCAAATAAAACTAATTTGGATATGCTACATTTCTTATCTCCTATTGTATGCTAATTTTTTGGTCTTCAACGACGTTGATGTTTTAATGTTGATGTAATTTCCAGAGATATGTAACACACATTATTTATTTTATAATAAGTTTGTATTGTATAGTTCGCAACGCCGCTTCTCAATTTGTGTATCGCGGAACTCTCGATGTTGTTTGTAGGGAATGGAACAACAGAGACCCATTTTTGAAACCACTAGCCCGAGAACGTGCGATCCAAAAACTGGCGAAGTATGGAATGACCCCTCCCTGCATGCTCTATAAAACGTGTACAAAGAAAACTAATTTAGCAATGCTATATCTTTTTTGTCCAAGAAAAGCCTTAGTTTTAAAGCAAGCTAATTCGGGAAAACGTTATTACTATTCTATTGTATAACAAACATTATTTTTTTGTAAATTTCTATAGTCCGCAACTCCGCCTGTCATTTTGTATATCGCGGAACTGTCGGTGCTATTTGTAGGTCACGAAACATCAGAGACTCAATTTTGAACCCGCCAATTTCCAGAAACATGTAACAAACATTATTAATTTTCAATAAATTACAAAGAAAATTGATTCAACAATGCCCGCGATCCAAAAACTGGCGAAGTATGGAATGATCGCTCCCTGCATGCTCTATTAAATGTGTGCAAAGAAAACTAATTCGGCAATGCTATATCTTTTTGTCCAAGAAAAGCCTTAGTTTTAAAGCAAACTAAAATCCGCCTGTCATTTTGTATATCGTGGAACTGTCGATGCTATTTATAGGCCACGGAACATCAGAGGCCCAATTTTGAACCCGCCAGCCCGAGAACCCGCAATCCAAAAAGTGGCTAAGTATGCAATGAGGGCTCCTTACATCCTCTATAAAATCTCTTCCCCATACTTTATAAAAGTAGAAATTTCGTATGTATAAAACTAAATATCTACTTTATACAAGTACCTATTTCGTATGTATAATTTTTTTATTTGTGATGAATTTCTATAGTCTGCAACTGCACTCCTCCATTTCTATATCACAGATAACATCAGAGGCCCAATTTTTGTATCGCGGAACTATCGGTGCTTTTTGTATATTGCCAGCCCGACAACCCACAATCCATTACAAAAGTACATATTTCCTATGTATAAAAGTATTTCAATGTATTTCAATTTTCTAACCACGTGTCTGTACTAGGTCGCATTTACTCCCATCCCAACCTGACAGGGACTACGCTGCCATGCAACCTTGTTTTTTATTTATAATTCTTTTCAAAATGTATTAATGTTAAAGAAATGTGTGTAATATAAGGAAAATGATAGATATTAGAAGAAGTTGCACAAATTTTATGCAAATAAGGTATGTATGAGTAAATGAAAATGTGCAAGGAAGTGGAACTTTGACTTTATCATTTTTAATGGTGGCACTTTGACCATATTTGTTTGTAACGACATTTGTACATGCCAAATCAATTATATTTAGGGCACTAATAAATGTGTACTTAGTATAACTTTGATTTGATGTTTCATAACTTTGATTACATATTCCGTTATTAGTATCCCCACTCATAAGATGATCCTATACCACTAATTAAAATGAAAAAAATAAATCATTAATTTGTTTTTTAAGAAAAATAGAAAGTTAAAAAATGAAAGATTTACAATATATATATGATTCACAACATAAGGCTTAAATCTTAAATCATATATTAAGGTTTATGTTTTAGTTGTTTTGTATATCAATATATTTAGTTATAATTTATCTTTATAGAGATTGATATTTTATATCATTATAAAAAAGAAGAAAGAAGATTAGTATATAGTTAAAAAGCTATGGAAAAATGGTTAAAGGTTAAAAGCTAGGTTGGTTTTAGAAATTATCATTTTACTATGAACCACCTAGTTACACTTAGACTCAATGGTAACTTTTAATGTCATAATGATAAAATCAATTTCATGTGTTGCTTTGTTGACTTTAAGAAAGCTTTGACACAGTGCCTAGAAATAATCATTGGAATAGATTAGAAGAACCGATTGTTCCTTTTGAGTTGAGAGCTATTGCAATATTTATATGAGAATGTTATTACTAAGTTTAGGAGCATAAATTGTTGGCCAGAAGAAATTAATTGTAATATAGGAGTTAAGTAAGGTTGTTCCTTGTCCCCTACCCTTTCAGGTATTTACATTAACAAGTTAGAGGCATGCTTGGAAGAAGCAAGTTGTGTTGGAACTACTTTAGCTAGAATAGTCATAATCCTTCTTCTTTACACTATATTGTTTTTATGGTTAGGTGTCCCTATGATCTCAACAAGAAAAATAGAATTCTCAAGGATTTCTTTTCTAGCATAGTAATGTCAATAAGCACCTATAAAACAAAAGCTATGGTAATCAAATCTAAAAAAAATCACTTATGCTAGTTTTGTGTATGACAATATGAACTTAGAGGAAGTTACTTCATACAAATATCTGAGAGTCGACCTCCATTACAAGTTTAATTGGAGCTATAGTATTGAGAAAAGGATTAATGTAGGATGACACATTTATTTTGGTCTTGAAAATATTTGTAAATCGATGGATTCAAGGTTGTGGAAAAACTAAACTCTTCTTTCAGACTCTCATGACTCCTATTATATTATATGGATGTAAAGTTTGGGGCTGCAACATATCTAAAGAATCGTGGAGGAAGATTGAGAAAATCCATAAGAATTTCATGGTTAACAACAACCCACTCCCTCCACTAGCTCTAGTGACCTAGATGAGATAAAGAATATGATGAGAGGTTTTTAAATGAGCTTGTATCATCCCCTACTTTCAACTAGTTATCATGGCTGACCCAAAATTACAACATGCCATATTATGGTAATAATCCTCTTATGGATAGCAGGGGAAAAGCTACCAACCAAAAGGGTATTGGCCTCACCCTAGTATTCCTAGCATGTTGTACCGATTCAGAGACTATCAGGTCCTCCTTCTTAGAAAAATCATTGTTATATAAGTAGGGGCACCTGAATCCTGTAAATCCTTAGTCCCTGCTATCCCAGTGCAAAATAACCTAGCAGAGACACAAGATTTTTGGTGCTTGGATAGAAATGATGCCCATTACTCTAATGGTTGTCTAATCTACCAAGAATGAGTCTCCCTAGCTAGTACTATCTATATTTAATCGTTGCACCTATCATGTTATGTATATAGTATGGTCAATAGGTGTATGGATGGGTGTGACCTATCCTATCATCATAAAATTGGATTTGTCCTCATTGATGGTATGTTAGATACCTACCCTCCCTAGCCCCTCACATAGGTAGAATAATATATTTTCCATGTAATAAATGCCAACACTAGTTAATAAGGCCTATTTAATAATGTGAACGAGTCTAATGTAAGAAGACTTAATAGAAGCTTCTACTACTAGAAAGATCTTCCTCTAAAATGTTCTTTAGAAGATAGAATTAGTATAAATAAGAGTAGAAGGCATGAGGAAGCTTTTTTCTTGAGAATTATTGTAATAGAGCACTGCTATGCTAGAGGTTGCCCCCTCGAAGAGGCAAGCGAATATTTCTTTCTTTCAATAAAGGTATTATTGTTGGTATTATTATTCTCATTAATTTGTTGGCCCTCTGATATTTGTTGAATATTTATGTTTCTACATATTACATTACATCAGGTTCCTTACAAGTGGTATCAGAGCACTTTCCTCGGCGGAAACTGTGGGAATTTTTTTCCAGTGTAGAGATGTGTAATATCAACATCTTTAAATCACAAAGATCTATCGCTCAACGGGTAAAATTGTAGTGTGGAAGACTACACATAGGAAATACAAACAATTTCATGGGGTTACTTAGAAACAAATGTTTCACCTTGTTGGAAACCTTTGTAACCCTTATTGGTACCCCTTGAGTAGTACCACATCAAACAAAATTTGTACACGACCACCACTCCCACGTACCGTCAGGTATATCGAGACTTCCCTAGGTCTCATGAAACCATCCCTAGATCAGTCCATCGACCGCCTAATTGCTATCATAACACTGAGAACAACACTTGGGAAGATACTCTCTAGTAACTAGGTAATCATGTAGTACAACTAATGGTACAATCAAGCCTCCTTAGTTGGTTCCTTGAGATATTGGGTCAAGTACTACTGTTCAACCCTGCACGTATATTAGAGAGCTATAACACAGGGAAAAACCTTGTTTGTAGGAACCCTGAAAACCCTAACCCTTGGGAAAGAAACTGAGGAGAAAAGGAATAGATGAGATATATTGCAACTCAACCCTACCTTCTACACTCTAGATGAAAAATTCCTACCAAATATTTTCCTGTTAACAATTTGGGAAATTCATCACTACAGTATTATTTAGGTCATAGTATAACTCTACGAGAGTAAAAAAAAAGAGTATAGTGGTCCTGTCGGCACCATTATTCAAGACCTGTCCCATTAGATTCCTCTCTTCTCCCCACTTATAGTGATACCTACCATTTTTAAGAAAAAAAAATTATGTGGACCCGACCCCCTTCCCAGCACCCTTATTTGGGCCCTATCCCATTGGATTCCCCTTTTCACCTTGATCATCATGGTACCTATCACTTGTCATCATTTCTCTCTATGGTCCCATCCACCCTTCTTGACACTCTTATTTTCCCCCCATCCCATTTGATTCCTCTCTTCTCCCCGTATGTTGTGATACCCCTCACCTGTAATTTTTTTCAATGTGAACCTGCTTGCCCATTTTTGCCTCTACCCAAATGACAAACACCTCTGCCCAAGATTCAATACCTTGATTGTCGACAACATCCAGAACAGGGAGGACATCAAGACTATCAGTTCCAACATTAGCAAGTTCAATTCCTTCGTTTAGATCCTCTAGGACCAATGTTCCACCATCAAAGACATCAAAGACACACTTGACCAATTAATGAGTCGCTCCCTGAACCCTACCTCTTTTGAACAACTTTCTTATCATGAAGACACTAAATCTTTGATCCAAGAGGATCTAAGGAACACTCATAGAGGTCGCAGGGGATCTAGAAAATCTCAAAATTCAATTGTCCCAAATCCTCTCAAAAATGGCATCAATGCGTACAGCTCATCATCATCTTTCCAATGATGCAAACGACAAGTCAAACAGAGCTCGTATGCAAAAGTTATGAGCAATCAAAGTTCCAGTCAAAATAGGGAAAGTTCAAAGTCAACATAGGCAAAAGGGTGACATGTGTCACCATTGTAAGGGTGACATGTGGCACATAATATTACAGGTGACATGACACATGATCATATAAGTGATGTAGCACATTGGTTGGCAATTGACTGGGAAAGTATGTGCAATCCAAGTGGGAAAAGTATATGTTGACACATGGCATATGAGAGCCAATGAGAGGTTTCCATGTGGCCATCTCCCATTGGCCTATATTGGTATGGTTTATAAAATATTATGGAGTCGAAGGGGGTCGAACCTACAAAATCCATAAGCTCCCAAAGCCTTAACAAACCCTCCATTACCATTCAACCACTATAATGTTTCTTAACTATACGTGTTGGTGAATGTATTTAAGTTTTAATAAAGTTTTAATGGGTGGAAAAGAGGGTCGAGGACCTAAGCCCTTCACTCATAACTTGTGATTATATGCATGTATATATAACCATACATATGTTATAAATAGCATATGGTTATATAACCCTATAACCATACAACGATAAAACCAACAAATATGCCAACAAAGGAGGGGATTGTGGGAGTTGGAACCCATGACCTCCCCCCAATAATGCCAATGATTTAACTGCTAGGCCATGTGTGCGATATTTAACGGAGATTCCACTAAAGTTAGTGTCAAGTTGCCATAATTTTCATGTGGAGGTTTGAGAGCTCGCGACCTATATATGGGTGTGAATCCTAAGACCTGGAAACACATTCCCATGTTCGCAAAGATATCAAGGAACATATTTTGATTTAGGGCATGGATCCCAAGGAAGTATGGATTGTCTCGATTTACGTGCAAAGGAAGAGGTCAAGTATGGTTGTCTCATAAAGCATGTCATGAGGTATATTATCCAAACATAGGTAAATTTATACTCATTTTTCATGATTTTTCACAAGGATTGTGAATTTAAGGTCTATTTTATGATCATAGGTCATTTGTAAAAATTCTTAGTCCAAATTTCCATTAATGAGATTTTAGTGCATTATTTTTGTGTGTCGAAGAGGGTGAAAGTGAGCCAGTTCGTAATTTGGTAGACTTTATAGTCAAATTTCTCAGAATTTCACAAGGATTTCAATGGTGAAATTTTTTTCTTGTTTTGAGTAACAAAATCAAAGAGAATCCATTAAATTGGCTTTTTGTGAGCCCATATTGTAATGTAATCAGGCATTTTGAGATGATGGAGAATAATCATGTTATCTAAAGGGACTTTTAAGATGAAGTGATATGTCATCTACATATGTAATTTGAGTTCTTTTATTTATTTTTATGTCATATCACTATTCTGCAAATTAATCATCATTTTATGAGTTTTTGAATAAGATGTACATCATCAAAATTTTGTAAATCACCTCAATACTATCAGTAAATTAATTATGAATCAAGTTAGATGTTGCATGCATATATTATAAAGAAATAAGTGGTGTCTAAGGATTTTCGGATCAAGTGGTATCAGAGCTATTTTTTACGTGCATTTGCAAGTTGTTGATGTGACATGAGATACAAGAGTTCAGTTGGTGAATATTTTGAAGACTCTTATCAAGAGGAAAAAATGGGTAAAGTTGTCATGAAGTTGAGGCTACAAAAGAATATTAATCAACAGATCCGAAAGGACAATTCTGAGTTAGAGATGCAGTTGCAAGCTCTTGAGGAAGAGACACATAAGCTACAAAATCAACTGTTATGTCATGAGGAATTCCATAAAGGTATTTTTCATGAGTTAGAAAAAAGGTTGCAAATCATGAATCAAGTATTGGCACCATCAGTACCAATCCATGAAGATTGGAAAGTTGAGAATGTAAAGTATCCATTGCAAAAGGGACTACCTCTTTTGAAAGGCATGATCGAGAAAGATTACTCATATTACTCTTTTTCCCGCCAAGATGGTGAATGCTCGAGGATAGATGAAGCAAGGAGAACTTTAGATGAAGAGGTCCTTTCTAAGTAGTCAGACTTACCTTCCAGTCTAGAGAAAGGTAACATGTTGTTGAACCCCTTTTGTGCATTTCTCTTCCCCCTCCCTTATTCTGTTTTCCCGCCTCTTTTAGTACCCTTTGTTCCCCCCTTCTATTTTTTCCTTTTTCCCATTTTCTTTTATCCCTTATTTTTCCCTTTCTTGGTTACTATACTTAAACACTTTCACGTTTTCAGACCTTCGGACCTGCAGACTGTTGCACTTGTATTCTCCTCCATTCACCTAAGCATAAGTCTGCTAAACACTTAGAATTATTTTATGTCTCATACTTTTGAACTTTCAAACTTGCAGACCTACATGATACACTTCCGCTCTCTCCATTGTTCACGAATCACTCTTTTTTAACTTAGCCATTCCATACTTTCAGACTTACATACCTTCGAACTTGCATATCTCCCTTTTCATACGAGTCGCCAACCCCGATGCCCTGCCATTACCCATTCCTTTACATTGTTCAATGTCACATTTATTGTTGTCCTTTTGGACCCAACTACCAAATTTATTGTTGAGGTGGTCGTTAATTAATAATGTTGTTACCAAGGCTACTAATAGTTATTTTGGGTTAATGTTTCCGTAAAAGAAATCTAACTCAATTTCATTTTACTATGCAAAAATAATAGCTCAAGAAAAGTTGACAAGCTTCGCCGAGACATCCATGAGAAAGCAATCGTTATGTGGGATTACCCTGAACCTAGTTGCTAGAGAAGATCAACATTATCATTGGTCACGCTCCTACTGGTATTACATGAAATTGTTGGATAGAGAAAACAACAAAGTATGGACGTTATGTATAGTTCTTTTCAGGTATGTTCCAGAAGTCTTTGAGTTCAAGGACGTTGTCACCTGGTGTGTCGATAATCTCATTCAGAACAAAAGAGTTTTTGTATTGCATAATAGTTCTCCTATTTGTTTATCACCTTCAATATTTAGAGAAATGTTGAAATTACCAGAGTTGAACCCGGTCTATAAAGGAGAGGAAGTGAGAAAAATCCTGAAAAGAAACAATAATGGATTGGAGCTTATACAACAATATTTGTATGACCCTGCCACAATTCCTGAAGAGATATCAAGAATTCAGGTGAGCTCTTTAAAGGATCCCTATAAGTAAATTGCATGTTTATTTACTTGAAATGTTGGCCAGGATTCTACGGAAACAATTCCTCGACTGGCATTTTAAATATTACATTTCGTTGTGCACAAAAATGCTATCTTTGATTGGGCGAAGATAATATCAAATGAAATCACAGCACAACTCAGTAATTTCAAGTATGATAAAAGATTTTACATGTCATCTTATTTGATATTTTCCATTACATATTGTCATACTTTTGAGGGCTTAAACATTGCCTGAAGAATTAAAATAAAAGTCGACCCTATAACTATGTGGTACCAAACTTTATGGAAGCAAAGGGTCTTCCTTCATTTTTATGAGGTGTATTCACATTTCATATATAAATTCAAGAAACTATTATTTGGGGAAGATACATCATGATTGTCCTTGGAAGTTGCATCTTTTATTAAGGGAAGAGGAGTTCTGGAAAAAATGGGCAATTATAATATTATTAGGGTTTTTTGCTCTGTTGAGAAACCCATTTTCCTTCCTTATTTATATCTGAAAAATTGTTTGTCAACGAAATAGCCTGGCAATATAAATTATGGTTTCATATATTGTATAAGAAAAAGAAAAATCAGTTCATACCTCTTCCATGGAAAGTCGACGAAAGTCTTCTCTGGGGAATTTCCAAAATTGATGAATATGTTGCTTATTTCAAGAACTTCGACATAAAATTTGCAAAAGAAATCAAGGGTTTCTACCTAAACCACCTTTTTCATAATCACTTGCTTTCAGTTGGGCTTGGCCCTGTATTTTTAAAATGAACCATTAGTAAAGAATAAGAAAATGGTAGTCACCATCCGAGTGACCAAGAAGCCGACAGAAATTCATAAGACATAGAAATTGTCATAAGCATAATAGAGCATCATAAAGAAAGAGGTAGACCCTCAAATGAAAAAAGTGCTCAATCACCAGCAGTCTCTAGGAGGAGTGCCTTGCCAAAGGAAAATCCACAACCAAGAACATCCCATGCAAGAAAAATCCAGAGCACTAATTCTGGGGATGATGAAGATAGGAACCCTCCTAAAGGGAACCTATAAAATCCCTATAACCTGAAGGTTAAAAGAAAAAGAACTAGTTTACAACAAGAAGGGGATGAGACACATGCTCAAGAATATGACTTATTATAGGATAACATGGACCTAGATGTGGATATTGGAAACATTACTTTTCCAAATGTTGAAGTGTCAGCTAGAGAAAATATACAGCCTGTCTTGACACTCATGATCCATGATGAAACTTTTTTTGATGAGTGACATTTGTTGTACAAAATGCATCTTTTTATAAGGATTCTAAAAAATCAGTTTTTGAAAGAACCTCAAAAAGTAAGAGCGGTAAGCTACGTACCACCATTGACACATGAGATATGTTACCTTCAAAATTGTTATCCATTCATAGAGTTACAGGAGACACCCTCAATGTTTCAATCGCACACATAGAAGAAGAGAACGCCCAGTTGAAAGAAAGAATCAAAGAATTGGAGGCAACCCTCATGCCTCCACCTATTTTGTCTTCTCTTGTTACTATGATTCATCTTGGAAAGGGTATTCAAGAAAACCCAGAATCAAGTTCAAGGGTCAAAGGAATTTCTATTTTAGTCACGACCACCTGACATTTTGTGGAACAAAATATTAAAAAGAGGATGTCATTGATTGTAGAACTATGGGATATGGAAAAGAGTTTTGCTTCTCTTGGTTTAAGAATTCAAACACCAAGCAGTATTTAAATTCAGAATTAAAAATGATGAAGGGTTCTACATTGATGGAGTTGTGATGTTCACAACTTCAGTTGGGGCAATGATAGAACAAACGAGAATTAGGAAAATATACCTTCTCTCAGCCGCATCAAACAATTGAAATCTTGCTGGATAGAACAAATTAATGTATTAAAAGGTTTAATAGCCCAATTGACCGACTTATAGAGGAGGAAAACCGATGCATACTTAAAAATCCTTGATCTAGACATTGTTGGAACTACCATTGAAGTCCCAGACCCTAAGTATCTTTCAAACTCCATGCTCATGACTTGATATGATTTTGAAGAGCAGATTGAAGGAATAAAAAGGACATCGGCTAAAAAGTTTGACAATATGATGGAATTCACACATGATGACATTGAAAGTGGGCTTGTTGAATATACAAATAAGAATGAAGACATTGAAAATATATTACAAAATTTGTTTGTTGATCTTAGGGAAATTGAAATACAAAGAAAGAAAGAAATACAAAGGGTATTTTCATTTATTGAATGAAATACAAAGAAAGAAGGCACATCATCTTAATTTGGGTCTACAAATGGGTAATGTAAAGGAAAAGTATCAAAAATCTTAGAATGCCCTAAACAAAGTCATAGATTGGCAAGATGTATATAGTAACCCACCTAGCACCCTACCAACATATACAACCAATCAGAGAATCAAATACCAAGTACTCCTAAATATTGGATATCTATCATGAATGATGTCAAAAGCACTTAGTAAGAAGTTGGAAAGCCTTGCAAAAGATTATGGAGAGCATCAGATAGCTTACCTGAACAATTTGGGATGGATACCCTGGAATATTTAGAAGTAGCACCAACTCAAATTATGATAGAAGATGTAGAGACTAGAAGGAATCTCAAAATGAAAGCTATCAAAGCAATTGATGAAGTTAATAAAGAAATGCTAGAAACAAGGCTAATGAAGCTAGTCAAATTAATTTCACTAGACAAGGACTTCATAGAACAAACAGAGCAAAGCTTGGATACAAATGTGATAACTTCGATTTATGATGGTGAGATAGATGTTGATAAAATGCAGTTGGGAAGGATAGATGTTATCTTGAAATATTTCAAGTTGTGGAAAGATTATAGAGACAATATGCAACCATCGAAGACCATTTGATTATTGTAAAAGATTTACTTCATTTTAATCATTATGTAATTTTGTGAAGTCTCATTTAGAATATAAAATAAAGAGTTGTAATTGTCATCTGACAGGATGACAATTACAGAATGTGAAGAGGCCTCTTCGTATTGTACAAAATAGATGCCTATCACGAAAGAGGGACTTTTTCCCTTTGTACATGATTGGAAACTCTATTACTTCTGAATTAATAAAGAGCAAGAGGCATTCTGGAAATATGGGATCTTGGTTAATGTGTTTGATGCTTTTCTTAATGCATTTATCTCCTATTTGAGTATTACATTTTTTTTTGTATGAATTACTTCTACAATATTTTATATATGCTCATGTGGTCACATGTTTCCTTTTGAATACAACTACAATATTATGTAAACATATTGCAACTAATTGTAAATGTGTATATAATGGTGTTTTTATCACTTATCATTTGAATATACGAATTCTTTCTAGTTTGGATGATATTATATTTTTTAGTTTTCAATCTTATCTAGTTTGCTCTTGATCAGGATATGATTAGAATAGTTTTGCATTTATAATTAGAAGTAGTTGTCATTAGTTATTTTATTTCCAGTTTTTTATTCATCTGAGAACCTTTGCTTCTCATATTCATATTTAGATAGCAATTTAGAGTTGCAACTAGGCCCACATACTGGTTGAAAATGCCATCCCCAAAAAGAATGATTCTAATTGGGACTTGCCATCGGGTGTTCTCCCTTACTTGATTGACAATCCATTTGGACCCGTCAACATAAATGGTGCTAGAAGGAGGGCCATAGAACTAAATGAATGCAAAGAAAGTACAAAATCCTACCTGTTCTATTCGTTTCATTAACACTACTCGATATAGTGATTATCATCATCTCAAACCCGGAAACGCTTCCCATCCTTTGTTATATTATGTGATTACCCTTGCTCGGGCCTCCACTTAGCGAGCTCCCGCTCATCCCGAGTCTATAACTCCAACACACCAAAAATTTACCAGGGGGAACTAAAGACCATAATAAAAGAGTCTTGTGATCATGTTTTTACCCAACACTGGAGCAAGCAGACCAACCAACTTCCAATTGACCATTCAGTGCCCCAACACCAATAAGTCCCCCTGAGGGAAGACCCATTATTTGAAAATTATTCCACCTACGAGGTTAACCCAACCATCATAATACAAGAGTATTAATTATACCAAGCTTTTCAGGGTGTTTCGAAATCTTCCATTTTCAAACTAGAACATTTCTTACTTGTAGGTGGTGTTGGTCAACCTCCTACACCTCCCAAATCTCCACCTCATACCCAAATAAGTGAGTCAAAAGATGAATTTGAGTTAGAAACTGAAGGAGACAATAAAGGGGAAGATAGACAACTAATTGTTGTTAATACTCAACCCATGGATAGAAATAATGAAAACCCCCCACCATATGAACCTTGGTTGGTCCTAGATGTCGTTGCAAAAAATGGACAACTCCATGACATACCTAAACATCTTGAGAAAGTTATGCCAAAATTTGACCTTGACAAAAAATACTTTGCAGAATATCACACCAAGAAATTATTGTTTGCGGTGCAACTAATGAATGTTCGACATGAAGACATCGTTTGTAGGTTGTTCCCTTATACTTTTGAAAATGAAGCTTCAATGTGGTTCTTTTCTCTTGAAGAAGATTCCATCACTAGTTGGAGAATTTTTGAGACCACTTTTATTGAAAAGTTCGGGGAAGACAAGTCACTAGAAACTTTAGTTTTATACCTTTCAAGAATTAAAATGGAACCTAAATAAAAAATTTAAGATTTTAACCAATAGTTTCTCACTTTAATGAAGATAATTCCACAAGCCTCCAAACCTACTAAAGATGTCTCGATTGAATTCTACACTTCATCCCTCCCCATGTCAATGGCAATGTTTGTCAAGAATGCTGAGAAAACTACCCTAGAAGCAAATTTTAAGGAATCCGTGAAAGTAAACAAGAACATGTTAGGTCTGAAAGGTAACCCTGGAGTTGAACCTTATAAAGAAAAAACCAATCCTAAAACTAAATCAACTACAACTAAAACCTCAAACGATAAGAAAGATACTTATTCCATGGATATGGAATCCCTCCAAAGAATCGTCAAGAAACTATCTCATGAAATCATTGATATGAAAAAGAGCCACGGGGAAGGCTCTTCTAAGCCCAAGAAATTTTTTAAGTTCCATCCCAAGAAAGACAAGAGCATTCCTCCTACCAACAAGGCCAACTCCTCTACTCCAGAGGGTATCAATATGGAGGATATTGTCCAAGCTCTCTAGGATTGGGAAAATGAAAATAAAGTTGAGCCTAAAGATGAAGAAGGATAGGGAACTAAACAATAAGACCAATCCCAAGAAGTTGATGAATCAAAATAACAAGAAGTTAATTCCTTTTGGGATATTTCTTATGGACTAGGAGAAGAAGAGGGTGTAGAGGAAGTACATATGTCCCAAAATGCATTCACTACTAGAAGTGCAAGTAAAGATGCATCTTCCAATCCTCCCAAATCTTCTGACACCACTAAGACAACACCAAATACACAGAAGAACCTTACTGCTAACAAACATAGTACTCCTTCTACTCCTCCAACCAAATTGGATTATGATTTATTGGAAGATCTGAAGAGAAAAAAAACAAATATGTTCTTGTTTGAAAGAATGAAGCTTCCCCAAATTCAGGAAAATTTCATCAAAAATTTGTAGGGAAACAATCCCAAAAATGTACCACAAGCTAATGTTGAGGTAATAAAGGGGAAAGGGAAAACTAGCCATACCACTGAGAGAACTACACCCAAAAGAAAATCAGATGTCAATGCGTCTCTTACTAGCCAAAGATCAAGGTCTGTCATTCCTTTCCTACTAACCTTCGATATTTTCAATAGAAATGTTCATAATTGCATGGTAGACTCAAGTGCCTCTTCTAATGTAATTCCATTCAAGGTATGTGAAATATTGAATGTCAAACCTAAAGAATATGATATACAAATCATACAAATGGATATGACCAGAGTTAAGGTAATTGGGGAGTTGAAGAATGTTTTGATAAAAATGTCATCGAACCCTAAAGTACACCAAACCATTGACATCATCGTAATATACATTCCTGACACTTATGAAATCCTCTTGTGTAGAGATTGGTCTGCTATGATTAATGGATATTTTTCCACCGATTGGTTACATTTATGGCTCCCTTAAAATGGAAAGTCCAACCAAATCAGATTTGATAGAGAAAGATACATGAAGCATGTGGTAAAAGACTTGAATGAACCCAATGAACCCATTATGTTCAATCATTTGATTATGGGAAATTATTCTTATGATTCATTCTTTGGGAACCACACAACTGAGACTTATTCTTATGCAGAATAAAAAATGCAATCTGAAATCCTTGATTGCACTCAGATTGTTGAGCCCCATTGTAACATAGAAGATAAAACTAACAATAATTTTGTATAGTCTAACCTAGTATTCAGAGATATATTAGAGGTTTTTGTTGATTTCACTAACCACACGAATTTAGAAAATAAAGAAAATTATGAGTCCATACACAAACTAAAGAGAGATCCTAATATGTGGACTTTATTTTTTGATGGGTCCAAGTCTCTTGAAGGTACAGGTGCTAGATGCATACTAAAGGACCCTACTGGAAAGAACATTCTAATAACATGTATGTCAGTGTTTCATGGAAACCTGCATAGGAGATCTAGCTAAAGCATACACAAACAAAGCTTAACAAGAAAAGGAAGAGAGATATACAATGAAGAATGAGAATCAATGCATATTATTATCTTATCAATGAGTGAGTGATATTCACTCATATAGGCAATGACATCCTATAATTAGGAATGCATGCATAATAGTGATGGTCTAATATTAGAAAGTCTAAAATAGAACTAGTCAGTTAACTCCCACTGAACTAGTGTGCCGAAAATAGAAATTTCTCCAACACCCC
>ML830920.1:144992-159416 GCA_009831015.1 Picea engelmannii | reverse complement strand
GGTGAATTTTGTTGGTTTCTGAGACTTCTTGGGTCCCCATTCTGATTGTTAAGTGTCCACAGAGTAATTGGAAACTTGTTTATTGTCGAATTTTTGGGGTACCTTTGTGTACCGAAAAATTCCTTTCAGTCTTAAAAATGCCAAAGTGACCTTCCAACGTGCCATGATCTTTGCGTTTCACTACCTTAAGCATATCGTCTAAGCTTACCTAGATGATCTCGTTGCTCACTCTCGCAAGAGGATAGATCACCCGACTCACCTTCAACTCGTATTTGAGAGATGTTGTTACTATCTCATTCAATTGAACCCTCACAAGTGCATCTTTTGCGTTAGGTGTGGTTGTCTTTTAGGATTCATAGTATCTGAGTATGGGATCATGGTGGATCTTATGAAGGTTGAGGCAATACTTCGGTTGCCTCCCCCGTGCAACATTCAACAAATTTAGGGTTTATAGGGGAAGGATAACTTTTTGCGTTGTTTCATAGTGAACTATGCCAATATAACTAAAGGTTTCATGCATCTTTTGAAGAAGGAAACTTCGTTCATATGGGATAAGTGAGCCCATGAATCCTTTGATGATCTTAAGAAAGCCTTAGTATCAGTGCCTCTACTGAAGCCCCCAGACTACAATAGAGACTTTTTGCTTTATATCACTGCATCCAAATGGACGGTTGGTATGGTACTTGTTTAGGAGGATGATGAGATCCATGAGAACATTGTCTACTACCTTAGTTGAAATCTAGTTATTCCTGAACTCAAATACTCCCACGTAGAGAAGCTAGCCTTGGTCATCGTACATGCGATTCAAAGATTACAACATTATATATTACTCTGAAAAACTATTGTGGTTGCAAATATCAATCCATTTCAATACGTCCTTACCAGGTGTATCATAGGGGGGAAATACAATAAGTGGATTTTTATTTTGCAGGAATTTGATCTTGATTTTGCTTCAACGAAATCCAAGAAATCGCTAGTTTTTTCAGAATTAATGTCAGACTTCCCTAGACTGGATGAGGATATTTTTCATGACGATTCATTCGCGGATGAAAATATCTTCCTTATCTCGGCTTCAAACCCCTGGTATGGAGATATTTTAATCTACCTTTAAACCTTGAAGTTTCCCCAACATATGTCGAGAGGCGTCTTGGGATGGGTGACCACCTGATAAGTCTTGGTTACCGGGTGCAATCCCCAGAAGTGATGATTGATGCTATGCAATTCATTTCCTTGGTTTCAATCCCACTTCTTCACCCCTATGAGCATCACTCAATGCAATGAGTGCTAAGTGGACTATTCAAATCATGAGAATTATTGGTCAGTTGTGACTAATACTCATGAATATGGGTCATATATTAATGACTTACTCTACGCATTTAATCCCAAAAGTAATATCTGACATATACGTCATTGGGCTAAGAACTACCTTATTATCGACAACACTTTGTATCATCGAGGGGTGAATAACATATTGTGTCGTTGTTTGAATCTCGAGGAATTTGAATCCATTCTTAATGACTATCACAATGGGGTGTGTGGTGGTCATTTATCCGGGCTTGCGAAAGCCCAAAAGATATTGTGAGCTGATTATTTTTTGGTCGTCAATTTCTAAATATTGTGTTGAAGCAATCAAGAAGTGTCACCGCTCGCTAGGAAAATGTGCTTGCATCCAACCCCTCTTCACCCAGTCGTCACCGTCAACCCATTCACTAAGTGGGGGGTGGATTTCATGGAATGAAACCTAGCTTCGGCTGGGGGGCACCATCATATTATCATGGCCATGGATTATTTTACTAAATGGGTAGAGGCCATGCCTACTGTTAAATCCGATGGTAAGACTGCAACATTTTTTTGTATTCAATCTGATTATAGCCCGGTTCATAATCCAAAAATATATTGTCATTGATCATGGCAGTCACTTCCAGAATGAGATGATGTCAAATTTGGCATCAAAACTGGGGTTTACACACGGTAATTCTTCCCCTTATTATTCCCACGAAAATGGACAAGTAGAGGTCATGAATAAATCTCTCAACACCATTTTGCAAAAGATGGTTAGACAAAGTAAATATGACTGACATGTGATGCTTTACCCTGCACTTTGGGCATATTTAACCATGGTAAAGACTTCCACTATTTTCTGTCCATTTCAGTTAGTACATAGCGTGGAGTCGATTCTTCCTATTGAATGTGAAATCCCTTCCCTTAAACTGACATTTGAGCTCCTACTTGACACATCCGATCTTGAAGAACACCTCATACACTTAGAGCACCTCAATGAGCAGCGTCGTGATGTCTCTATAGCTATTAAAGTGAATAAACAACATGTTAAGATTCAATACGATAAGTAGATCTATCCTCAATAGTATGCTAAGGGTGACTTGGTTCTCCTCTATGACCAAGCCAAAGAATCATTGGGGGAAGGTAAGTTCAACCCCATGTGGCATGGTCCTTATATCGTGTGACATGTCTTAGAGAAAGGATCCTATGAATTAGAATATTATGAGGGGAATACGTTGGACGAGCCCAGAAATGGGCTCTACCTTAAAAGGTATTACGCTTAAGCCCTCAAATTCGGGAGTTACTTTTGTATATCAATGCATCTTAGTGTATATACTTTGTTTTTATTTTTTCTTTGCATTGTCAGCTTACTTATTGAGTTTTCCCTTGGTTGGTAGATGTCAACGAAATCTTCGGTTTATTTAGGATTCACATATGGTGCTAGTCATCATACATGGAACATGGATTCTACCACTTGGGTCATCTATTCACTTGTGGAAAAATTGTTGTCTTCAGGTGGCATTTGTCTAGAGCCATCAACAAATAATGTAGTTGAATATAGTGTCATTGTAGAGCTATTACGCGACATTATTGCACATGGTGTTAAATCTTTAAAAGTTCACTTGGACTCCCAATTAGTTGTATGTCAGTTGAATGGCAGTTACCGTGTGAGAGATACTACTTTACTTCGACGATTCCTATGGGTACGACTTTTGGAATGATACTTTTATTTTCTTACTTACACTCACATCCCTAGAAGTTCTAATCAAGTATCCAATGCATATGCTAATTACATTTTATATTGGTATTTCTCACATAACTAAGTAAAGAAAACAAATTTATACATTCATCCATTGTAACATTTATAAGTAAAGCCGAAAACCCAAAGTCTTTTTTATATTTCATCCTTTAAAGTCCAAAAAATATGATGTCATACTACAAAATGGGGCTTGTGCCCTCAAAATACATATATGGCTAGTACATAGCAAAACTATGGCATCTATTCTTGTTGTGCTATATGTGTATCATGATAGCACACTACAACGTTTGCAATACGTCGAAAGATTCTCACCCATGCATGGGGTACACCCATCACCTGCCTCTGGTAGATCTTCTACATGAACCATAGGAATCTTGTGCATCAAACGAAACATGTTTCCCTGCACATTATGGGGGACTCTCTTTGCATCTCTGCCTACTATATAATCTCATTGGCCCCTGCGTTGATGTCATGGTAATCCCTTTGCTTTTTGTGGACTTACATATATGTAAGAGAAGAACTGTTAATACATGATACCATACAAAAATATTTGCGTTTTGATTTTGCCTTTATCAAAATTAAAAAACACAAAAAAATGAAATATATAAAAACCAATTCCTACTGATCTCTCCAAAGACGTTTCCTAGTGGCAATGGCATGTCTTGGTCCCCTTGGTATTTGGTTTCTCCATAGGGATAGTCATCGATCGCTATGACCTGTCGGCGCCACCAATGAAAGAACTCATCATTGTAGGGGGTTGACACCCTACCACCTCCTAGCCGCCTCGTCACCTTGGTCCACCATGACATGGATGGATCACAAATTTTGTGTGGAGTAATCTCTACTCTAAGGCTAAAACTTGGAACCCTCTCAAAGAAATTTTGTGTGGAGTAATATCTACTCTAAGGCTCAAACTTGGAACCCTCTCAAAGAAAAAAACTACATAGTATGGATGTGAACCTGAAGTTCCTCATTCACCCTTGTTTGCAATCCGTCAACTGGCTCTTCAGGTTGGCCAGTAGTGAGGTACACTAGTCATAAACAGTGGGTCTCAAACAATCCACTACGTAGAACATGAGTGGCCTGGATTCCTGATGCAATGAGGCCAACCTCGATATCTGTGTGAGTACAAACACGACAATCTTTAGGCTCAAGTTCTCAATCGCCCTGATAGGGAGTTGTCTCCCTACTTTCTATGTTCCTGCAACATAGTGGGTGGCGATGTACTCTTCCATAGTTCTCCCACCTTGAGCCCCTTAGGCCTTGATATTCACCATCTCGCCTCAATGAGACATTCCTGTGATGAATTATATGTCATCCACTTCAATTCTCAATGGTTTCCCATCGCGATTGAAGGCTTCTCTCTCTGGATCCCAATAGTTTATTAGTAACTGGAGAAACCTCACTTGAGCTCTCATTCCTTTGATAGCCCAAAATTTATAAATCGCACATATTTTCAAAGCTTGTTGGTCTCTTATGTCTCTTTCTACTACTGCATCCACCTCTTCATGCTCCCTTTCCCTCCATTCAATCACCATCCTGCAAAGGAAAAACCATTTTTTAAGTTAATTCAAACTTGTTTGTGGACTTGTACGCGGGATATATTTATGACATTCGTGTATAGGGCTTCATATACGTGGGCAGGATTTGCTTTGTCCTCATAAATGTAGTTTTGTATGGGACCCAATAAACTGTCACCCGCGTATTCCTGAGTTTCTAAATTATGGCCTTTAATACTCAAAAAATGGTGACTAAAACTGAAATTTAAACCATTGAAATTGAAGAGAATGGGATGGGAACTTACTTGGTCCAGACAGTTTCTGATTCTGTTGATCATAGCTCCCATAATCGTCACTTGAAGATTGTGGGAAAAATGGCCTTAAAATCACTATGTGGGTAAAAAACTCAAACGATATGGTAAAATGTCTTATTTTTACTATTAATAGAAACCTTTTACCCACTTTCTATAGTTTTTCCCTATTTATTTCTATTTTTGACCTTATGGACTAATATCGCAGTGGAGAGACATGGTTTTAAGTGGTTTTGTCCAGGGTTTTTAATGGATTTCCAGTGTCATATTGCATGTTTGTACCTCTGGTAGGTATATTCTATCACCAACATATAGGATAGGTTATCACCATGCTTTGCATTTATGCATCGTCCTATCACTGTGATTCATACGCCCTAGGTATGAACTCATTTTTTTAGTGGCATGAAACCTTCTCACTGCTACTAGAAGTTTCGTTATTAAATGGTAGAGCCTTACCAAACATGGGTGCCCTAGTTAGAACACTTTTTTCATTTGGTGCCCATGCAAAAGTTATTCCATAGGACCGAGAGTTCTTTATAGTCCCAATATGACTTTGCATTTGAACCCCATTTTCTTACTCAAGAACATTCTAACTACTACCTATGGGACTCCCCCCGAGTCTTGGTTAAGCTCTTTTCCGACTCCCGAAAAAATGAGAAGATTGTCGAGTGAACTTGTATCTTTCACACTCGTTAAATGGTTTTGAAAGGACATCTATTTGGTATAAGTTTAACCCTTTTCTAGACCAAGTAGACTAATTACGAAAAAGGAACACCCTAGACACCATTGGCTAGAAGAGTTTTCCTGGGTATTATTTTATGCTTTTTCGGGCCTCGGGGACTAAATCTACGAAAAAGGACATTTTTTAGTTAAGTTGTAATTGCATCCCATTATCATGCTTGCATTGTTGAGCCTATTTTCGGCTCTCGATTTCTCATTATAAGTCTCTCGCCTCAACAATTCTCATCACTAGCCAAGTATTGCCTTTCATATGTCCTTTGCAGCTTGACACCCTTTACCCGTAGAGGAAACATCCCCCAAGTGTTCATGCCCTGCATGCATTCCCTTGAATTGAGCATAGGTATGTTCCACTGCTCGGAACTAGTTGCTTATTCACGACACTCGTTTCCTCTCTTGTATCATAACATTTTTTTTTCTATGAAAAACAAAAAAAAAGACAGGAGGGAAAATAATATTATCTTATATTGGCAGTAGTCATGTCGCCTTTGAACAAAGCACAAACCCTTGAGTCCATTTCATCCAAGGTTTGGGTTTATCATGGACCTAGGATGTTGACCTTGTTACTTAGAGTCTACTCCTCCGTCTAGTTACTCTTATAGTCCCTATGGAGCTTTTGTCGATGCCTCCTACGTCACAAACTTTTGCCAATGATCAGTGTTAAGACTGTGTTGCTTGAGTTATCCATCTGTCTCATGCTCTTGTTCAAAGGAAGTATAAGCATGTGTCATCCATTCCTTAGAACTCTTAACTTTGCATGTCGGCCATACCATCAGTGGATCTAAGAATCACTTGAATTTGTTATCCTACTTTTCACCTTGGGCCTACTTTCATCATTGGTAGGTAACCTTGAACCCAACAAATGACATCTCTTCATTGGTCACTGATTGGGGGGTTTTCTTTGTGTTCGATGATAAGAAATATATTCACACATTGGGATTCTACAATGTCTTGGATTCCATTATCCCTATTGGTAGTTTCCTCTCCTTTGTTGGCAGTCTTCCTCATTGGATTCTATTCAGAGGGTCTCTTTTGTGTACTACTTGCATCTGGTGCATGCAAGAGACATACTTGGTCTTTGGTTCATGAACATCTTGTTCGTCTAAGCTCCTTCTAATTATCAAGATATTTCTTTGTACCTCGTGTTGGATGATGAGAGATACCTTAATTCTCTCCTTTCAACAAGTCTCCTTCCATCGAATTCAACTCATCTATTCTGGAATCAAGATCTAGAGTCTTATGAGTACCTAGAGGCTTGTAGTCATTAGTGGCATGTTCTCCTGCCATCGACAGTTGGGAATACATCATTGTCATCTGATCGATGGATTCTTCAAGTGTTCAACCTCAACACCTTTATTCACACTTGTGGAATGTACTTGATGCCTTGATACCTAGTTTCATTATCGGTGGGTTGTCTCATGTTTGTTAACGGTATACCTTAATGACCAGTAATCAATTGAAGTCTCATTTCGTTCGACTTCAGCTCCTCTATTCACATAATGTAGACTTGAACCTTTGGAAGATAGTGTAGAAGACCTCCATCTTATAGTAGCAGCACCCCATATCTGTTGTTGTCTTTCATCGGACTAGTACCTATATGACATCAGTAATCATGGAAAATCAGATTGTGCTCCATTGTATACAAATATCTTTGGTTGATTTTGAGATTAGACTCCACTGTGTCTTGTTTGTGACTATGACAGCCTATGGCATGTGTCCACTTTGTATTTCCTATTCATGGCCATGAAAAACTATTTGATATATATCCACATGGATATGCAGTGTAATTCAGATTGGAAGCCATGTATACAGAATCAATGTGAATGGTAATATCTTCATGAGTAACTAGCACTTCCAACTAATTCTTCATTACTCCACTTATGGGAACTATAATGTAATTCGGCCATCGCAGATACTCTTATGACCTCACACAATAGGGGGAATCTTTTATGGAAAATTTTGTCTCACTCCACGCGTCTTTCTTTGATGGCCTTCCATTTCCCTCCGCAGACTCAAATTTCCCCTTGTTGTTCACTCTAGAGCTAAAAATTCATAATTTTGTCCATATAAGCTACCTACCAGTTATACAACTCGTGTATACATAGATTTCTCCACTACAACCCACGTACATCGGGTTTGGTGCTCAAAAATTAAAAAATATGTCGGGTTTCCATGCCATGTCACGTGATCCATGATCCTTGCCTTCCATATACTAGAAACGCTCCGACTCGACCCTTCAATTCCATTTGAAGGCTATAAATTGAGCCATATCCAAGCCTTGAAGAAGGATTCAACACATTGAGAGCAAAGATACTCTGGAAAATTTTCCCTTCATATTGAGTCTACATCCATTTGTCCTTGAAAGTCTAAACTTCTTGTGTTCAACCCCAAAGCTCTTCTTACCTTGTGATGGAGAAACTCATTGACTCCTACCTATGAGATTGCCTTTGTGGAGGATTGAAGTGGTGGAGGCCAGCTAGAGGGACTTAGTTTCTCGATTCCGATATGTGTCATTATAGAAGTTTGTCACCTATGTACTTCTATTGATTACATTAATAGAAATACTTTTTTCTCATCCAATTGATATATTGCAAATATTTGAATTATTTTCCATAGATGTATTTGTCATGTATGTTAATGGATTATGTTAATGCTAACATTCTATATAAATACCACATGCTTGCATATCTTGGTTGTTGAGGACAAATTGTAGGTATAAAGCTTTGGGTCGTGTGCTCAACAGTGGTATTGTTTGAACGTCTAGACAAGGTAGGCTCCTAGTCTTCTCTTGTTAGAATTTCCTTTATATAGCATATTTGAGATTAGAGTTTTTTTTGGGTGTCGTTTCGTCTGTTGTGGTTTTCCCCGATCCATAGAGAGATTTTCCTTGTAACAGTTGAACCAATTGATGTTATTGTATTTATGTTTAAATAAATATACCAACCAAGCACATAGGAGGTTGGGTGGGGTTCAACCCACCAATCTCCTCTATTTAAACCACAGACCTAGCCATTGTAAGAATATGGAATTGCATATAGAAGTCTGGCAGGAATCCCGAGGTGGGAATTTGGACAAGTATAGGAGTTGTACCTTAGTCTCGAAGTGCATGCCAAGGACGGTCCTTGAGAACTATGTCCAAATATGGGAAAGTTTATACTCATTCTTCTCATTTTTCCAAGAGGGGTATGATGGTGATGTTGGTTCTATGCTAAATAACTATGTACTAAAATCGTAGTACAATTTTTCCTTGTATGAGAGCCATAGTCTCGTTAAGCATGCAAAAGAGGGTGTTTGAGCACTTGTTCAGAACATAGTTGAGTTTATACTCATTTTTCTCATAATTTCGAGAGGAATTTAGTGGTGACCTATATTTATGAGGTTGAATAGCAGAATTGAAGGGTATCTTCAAATTGTAATCCGTTCATTGTAATTTTTCCATTATAATTAACAGATTGATAAATCCTTCAATAGACAATTTAATCATTGAAAGGAGTGTCCGGTTTGAAGAAAGTCCCATGCATTCCTCTAAGGAACAACATGCAAAAAATTGTGTACTTTCTTTTGTACTAGATATATGAGATGATGCATCCTGCCACTTAGATTAGAGGTCGGATATGATTTCCATATCATATTTGGAATATCATGAGCATGAGCATGCATGTGAACATCCAGAAGCAAGACCCAAATGGGCACAATCCATCCTACAGGAAGCATGTGATCTTGTGGGGGGTCTAGCAGATCCAAGGAGGAAAAGATCCCAATTTGAGGAGGAACCACATGCACTCATAGCCACATAACCAATAATTCCCATTCATTTCTACATGGTTCTAGCCTCATACCCTCAAACCTATGTAGAGAATGAAGGGAATCCCTACTGGGAAGTAGCTATGAAGGAGGAGTACAAATCCCTCCTCGAAAAATAGACTTGGGACTTGGTTCTTCTTCCTTTAGATAGGAAGCTTGTTAGATGCAAATGCATTTACAAGAAGAAGAAAGTAGTGAACGGTATTGTGAGCAGGTATAAAGAAAGACTAGTGGTAAATGGATTACAATAAGTCCACGTGATTGATTATGATGAGACATTTGCTCCAGTAGAAAAAATGGACTCCATCTGGTTGGTTCTTTCCATTGTAGCAGCAAGGAGGTGGGAGGTCCACCCAATGGATGTGAAGAATGATTTTCTTCACGGATATCTCAAAGAAGAGATATAAATGGAGAAATCACAAGGGTACACACATGAATCCTCTCTAGTTTCCCAACTCAAAAATTCACTCTACAAACTCAAGCAAGAACCTAGAGCATGGTATGTTAAGATAGATTCTTACTTACTTTCTCAAAATTGTATTCATTGTAAATCCAATACCAATGTTTACATGCTGAGAATTTATAACTCTTTGTTGATTTTAGTGCTATATGTATATGATCTATTAATCACAGGTAGCTCATACTCGGTTATTTATGCAGTTAAGAATGCTTTGCATGATAGGTTTTCATTATTAGACCTGGGTCTATTACACTTCTTCCTTGGTCTTGATTCTGGAATCAAGTTGACTCAAGAAAATCAGCCATGTTGATTCTGGAATCAAGTTGACTCAAGAAAATTATGCCAAAGATCTCCTGGTCTAGTTCAACATGATTGATTGTAAACCAACAACCACACTTTTCCTATCAAGGTTCAAGATCAAGGATGGCATGGATACACCATTGGTGGATTGCACCAAGTATAGACAGTGAGTGGGGAGCCTCATATACCTCACTCACTCTCGTCTAGATATCTCATATGCAATGGGAGAAATCTTCAGGTACATGCAGGAGACACATGAGCTACACTAGAAAGTTTTCAAGCACATCCTCCAATATGTAAAGGGCACTACCAGTCATGGGATTCATTATGCAACAAGTTTTACATTGGACCTCATTGGCTATACAGATTCATATTGGGTTTGCTATAGCACATATCGCAAGTCCACTTTAGGGTAAATGCTTAGTTCTGGATCTAGTCCGCTTTGTTGGTCGAGTAAAAAGGAATCAGTGATTACTTTATCATCAATAGAGGTCAACTATAGAGGCGGTCAACATTACCATTCAAGAAATTTGGTTATAGAACTTACTCGTTGATCTTGGTATCCAGTTTCATCATTCAATTGGCACATTGAAGTTTTGTAGAGACCTAGTGCAGCGACGGAGAATAAAACACGTCGATATCCACATGCAATACATAAGAGATTTGATTCATGATGGGATCGTCAACTTGTATCTCTATCCTTCCTCTATATAGACTACCAGCATCTTCACAAAGACTTTCACTAAGTGGAAATTCCACTTTCTGCATGACCTTGGAGTGAATTACACAACTACATAGTAATTGTCTTTATTTTTTAGTATTGTGTTTTGAGGGGGGGGGTTCCCATTAGGTTTTCCCCTTTTACCTATTTTTCAGTGTTCAATTTACTTAGATGCATTGTAAAATGGGTATGCAACATGGCTTCTTGTCGAGACCCTTCATTATGTACTCCCTAGTAATGTTCGGGGGGCTATTGGAGATATTAAAAACCCACTTAGTATTTATTTTCCTAATTTGATTAGTTTATGTTGAGGGCACCCCTGGCTAGAGACATTATCCCCTAGATGATAATATTCTCCTCTAAATGAGGGTACAACCTCCTCTTCAATCATTACTCATTTGTACGTCGGTTAGACTAGTGGAGTCAAGTCTTGCATGGAAACATCGGTATTATCATCAAATGTTGCATGCTCACTCACCTTGGGATCATCACCAACAGGGAGAACTCACCTCGGGATCATCACCAAGAGGGAACACTTGAAATGTGCGAGGCTACGAGGGCGCACCACACGTGCATGCATGAGATTCTCTCCAATCCACTTGTATAGACTAGTTAATTGATGACTACATGGTTGATTAACTAGGACTAGGTGGCAGTTCACTCATGTTTCTATCAATGTGTGTCCACATCTATCTAGATCACTACTATGGCACATTAGTTCATCCATGTAGATTATATCACGTGTATTTTTCCATTCTCTCATTTGATTAATACTATTTTTTATTCTTTCTCTCCAATTGTTCTCTTCTTCTCTCAACTTTGCAAGTTTCATGTTCATTGTTTCTAGCCAGATTATTTATGCAGGTTTCAACGAAATTTCACATGATCCAAAGAATTATTAAAAAGCAACAAGTCCAACTAGCATCATATGATTTTTCCTACTTTGTGGGTCTATAGGACATTGGTCAATAGTGGCATCATATTTACACCTTTTCATCGTGTCCATGGTGTATAGGTAGTTTTACCCATTAAGTGTGAATGTTGGATAATATGGGGTATCTAAGGAGGGACCCATGGGGGTTAGTGAATGTAATGTGGCCATAATCATGGAATAGGTCCACTTTATAGATAGAGGAAATAATATCATAATAAAGGGTAGTTGGCATAGACCCCTAGGAATACTCATAAGAAAGTATAAATAGACATGAGTATCATTATATTAAGGTATATTGGAGGTTGTATGTTATTTTATTGTAGAAAGCATGGCTTGTGGAGTGATTCCTTCCATAAGGATTATTTTATGGTTACCATACCTTCAGGGTTCTCTCTACATATTATGTTGTTTATGGTGTGAACATATTTTGGTATCGTTACCCCCTCACATCTAGGGGTAACTACAAGAGATTTCTTCTCCATGATCCACATTACAAACAATAGTTCCAATCATGACATTTTGAATTCTCCACATACAATTTCCCATAGATTCCTTACACTCTATGCTCATCTCACTCACATCATGTGATATGGTGCATGACACACATGAGGTACCCTATTCTGATACTTCATATCGAGTGATAATGTTCAATGTTTTGAGCATGAAAATAGTGATCATGGGATGAATTGGATTATGAATCATGATGCTTTGAATTTATACTTTTCGCTTTGTTTCATCTTAGTTTTCACCATCATTTCCTAGCCAAGTGTTGTCACTCTTGGGAAAAGTTTTGCTACTGGGATGTTTTGATAGGGGTAATGTGTCCATATCACAATCCATACACAAGAAACTCCATCTCTCTCATATCCTTTATCCTATATTTTGGGTTGGTTGTCATATGTCACCCATAAAGGTTCATGCCTCATAATCCCATGAGAAAAAAGAGCTAGAATTATCAATATTGATGTAGTTTTATTAAAAAAATATAGAAAGAGAAAATTCTACAACTCAAAATGAAAAGAAAGAAAGAAAGAAAATCAAAGCCAAGAACAAAAAAAATATGAGAAGCATGAGCCCTACCCCCTCGCTAAGAGGCCACCACGCCAAGTCCTATGCAATGAATGCATACCTAACAAAAGGAGTTAGAAAATAAAAATAAAAAGCCGAAAAAAGTTGAATGAATAAACAAAAAGGAAAATAGGGGTTTGGAAACACATAGTGTCAGGGAAAGGGTAACTCATTTCCCAAGCACTCCCTCATACAAAGGCACTCATGAGGATGACTATCGTACACAACCTTTAATGACTATGCCACCACCCATGAAGTAAACCCCAAACCATACCATATGCCATTACACATACTCCTTGATCAATTTTCTTGGTACATACTTCTTCTCTTGGGTACTGACACACCTAATGGGGGTAATAATGATCATCTCATACCTAAACTTGGAAAATTGTTAACTTTATGACCTAGCATGAAGTTTGAAGAGGATACTTAATGTGATCTATCTAGTGAATTTTGCATTGACACGACTCAATTTATATGTTGTGTTTGACTTGTTTACATGCCTCTAAATTTGATGGTACATTGGACTACATGATCCCCTCTTTGGAAGGTGGATTTCACATGGCTACCCACATGATTGATGCCTTGGTCATTTGGAGGACGTTGAGGGGATACAAGCACACTTGATGGAGGTTTTCCCACCACTTGAGAGAGTTCATTTCACATATTTTGGAGGATGTTGAGCCTTTTGATGACATGGCTCCTTGGTTAAGACACCCTAACACCTATGGGATGTGATTTGACCCTTTTATGATGGGATATTTCACGTTTAATGATGACTTGACACATATTGGTGGCACATTGCACCTTTTTATGATGATATGGAACTTGTTGATGAGATGTCACACCTTTGGGGGATGATATGTCACTTAGAGATGAAACATTGCACTTATTGGCGGGAACATTTCACTTTTTGAGCCCCCTACACATCATTTTTAAGCGAGTCATCCACTTTATGAGGGCACATGTGCCACACATGTGAGTTTATCATCACTCATTTATGATGGAAAAATTGAAACTATAGCATTTTTACTTCATATTAGAGGCATTCTTGGGGGTCTTAGTGACCTATCCACTCTTGTATCATGGATTTTTATGTCTATTAGTCTTATCTCTAGGGTTTATGAGAGATAAAGGCATCATTTCATGTTTTTATGGATTCTAATGGAGATAAGGGTGTTTGATCTCTCATATAAATAAGAGAAACACTTCTCACTTGTAAATCATTGCTACTTGTGGAGATTTATCACTACTTGTCTATTACTTCATTCTCTCTTATACAAGTCAGTGTAGATGGCTAGTTAGAGTGAATTTTTGGAGAGGATGTCTTGTGAATACTTTTGCTACTTGTGATTAGCAAATCTGTCTCACCAATTAAATATCCAAAATACTTGGAACATAGTGTAGAAATCATGATGCAGGAGCATCATGCTTCCAAATTATTGTACAATTTCCTAGACTAGGAGGTCTTGTGTTTTCAAGGGAGTTGGTTGTCAAAGTCTTGATTTATTTGTAATTTCCTATGTTTTGAGTGGTTTGGGTGAAGAAT
>ML830920.1:128593-139947 GCA_009831015.1 Picea engelmannii | reverse complement strand
ATTTAGTTAAGATTGCCTAGCCTAGTCATCATGCATGATTTTAGGATCTAGAGCAAATCTCTCTATGAGGTGGCATCACCCATTGTACTATAAATATGTAACATTGGAGTGAATACATTGTGTGTTGGCTAGTAAGCCTTTTTCGCCATATTGTTGTTCTTGTCTTTATTTTATCAAGAACATGAGTGATATTGGGTTTGTGAATATCTCATGAGGATCTTAGGGATTAGGAGATCCTAGAGTGGGGATTTAGTTGAGTGAAAAGTGGATCAGAGAGGATCCTTAGGAATATATTGAGTGGATTGTGGGTCTGAACTAGAAATGGTTGTATAACATTGTGTATATTATGGTAAGTCTTAGAGGCATTTGGGGGTGGCCAATTGAATACTAACCAAGCCAAGAGATATGAGGATGAGGCCAACCGAATGAAGGGTTAGGCCATAGAGAGGAGAGAGGCATGTGATCTTGCACAATTGTATGTAAACATGTGTATATGAATACAAAAGAAATGTTATGTTTGAGTATTCTGGAAGCCTTTGTATTCTATCTATCTATCTGTGTATTTATTACCTCTATGAGAGAGAAGTATTGTTTGTACATATAGTGAGGCTGTGTAGTTGCACTGCAGGGTTTTTGTTGCAGGGTTGAGAAGGAAAACTGGAGAGAAAACATGGTACAATCTCGTATCCAAATCAAGGATAGAGAATGTTATTGTAGTGATCATCGATCACAAGAAGGATCGATGATCCTATATCACGCTGAAGGTAGAAGGTCATAGCGATCATTGGTTGAAGACTCAACAACCATTAGATCGTTCCACTGACAGATAAGAACCATTAGATTGTGATCGCAAAGTAAGGCATGGTAGTCATTAGATCACTTCATCAGCAATGAGAATTGTTATATCAATCGTGAAAGAAGGAGAAATGAATGAACATCGATTGTTCATCACCCAACTAGGAGTGTTGCAAATCGTTTGATTGCGAGGAAAGGGATACATCGTTAACCGATGAATAGTAGCCATCATATCTAAGCAAGGAAAAGGAAGACCATTGGGTTAGCAATTGATTAAGTCATGACCGTCGGATTTCACAGAAGATAGATCTACGATGGGGATGCATTGCGGAGATCGAAGGTGATTTAACATATGTGTTACTTTGAGTTCCGCAATCAACCAGGACCGTTGATTTCCACCCGTCAACAGATCAACGACACACACCAGTTCATCTGCCAACGAGCAATTTTCCATTGCGAAAATTAGGATCAAGTTTAAAGTTTGTGCTAGTTATAGCTCCGCAATCCACCATAGAATCATCGAATCTGGGGCAAAACAAATATACACCACTAGTCATCATACAAGGAATAGAGGCATAGCTCTCCACGCCAATTAAATAGAACCGTCAATCTTCATGCCCATATAAATCGCAGCCATCGCTTTTGCAAGGAGAAGTTAGCACCCTGGGAATAGGGTCGATGTCATAGCCCTTGGTCACATGAATCAAAATTCAAGATAATTTATCTAGCAGAGGAAAACGGGGTTTAGCACCTCAGTATTAAGCCCTTGGTCACAGGGAATGGTCATATGGGAAAAAGGGTCAATCGTTGAAGCAATCAGATCAATGACAGAGTAAAAGGAATTTGATCTTGTTAGTGAACAAATCGAACCAGATAAAGAGTTGAATTGATCCTAGGACACCCCTTTGTGGGTTTTGAGCACTCTTGGAAGAATTCAAGTGCATAATTGTGGGTTAAGGGAGAGCATATTTGGATGTTAGGAAAATTCATATCTGACTTGCATCAGTTTGGTATCAGAGCATAGAAATTGTCTACAGACCGCAAGCAAGAAGAGAGATTAGTCCAATACCATCAATTTGGTATCAAAGTGAAGAAGATTCAGATTTTAATTTAATAAAGGCAACATGCATACAAAGGTAAAAGCAAAGTAGAAGACTGGAGACTTGGATGATGCCCTTAAGGAAAATTACAGAAACAGAATGTGAAGGCGGAGTTAAGATTATAAATCTGATAGAATGAGGCAAAGAATAGTCCATTCAAGTGGAAAAAGATCATGCAGAGATCTTGAAGGATGATATGCTATGTTTTATTTTTAACTCTGGTTTTGAGTTTTGTTGCAGGTAGTAGACAAAGAGGTTGATAGTAGCAGACATCTAGAAGGTTGTGACAGAAGAACAATTGTGTTCTTAAAGAGCATGTGAGCTCTTAAGTAGTGACAGAACCTTGAAGAGTCCAACTGAAGGTTGGACAGGGAGGACACAATGAATGTTCTAAGAGGAAGTGGAGTATTGCAGAAGCCAAGAGGAGAAAAGGAGTTGCTCAAAAGGTGGTTCCATAAATAGAGAACCAATTAGGTACTAAGAGGTCAGGCTCAAAGGGAAGCTTGAATTGGTATGAAGACAGGTATGGATACTTTTCAAGGGAAGGCTTAGGTGCAACCCATAGGAGAATAGATGAAGTTCACAAAGGAGGAGAAGACGATGATCATTGAAGGTCATTGTAGAGGTTCGGAGGAAATCTACAATAGAAGGAAATGTTCCAAGGTAAAGGGCATGGAGAAGATGAGTCAATAAGATTTTGACAGAGAGATGACTGAGATAAAAGGTAAAATCAGTTGCATGATCAAGCTTCTACAAGAGGAAAAGATTCAAGAGAACCAGAGATGTGGATGGAGTATGAAGAAGAAAGTGCAATGGCCATTGATGCAATTATATGAGGAGAAGCTTTGGAAGAGATTGCAAGAGTTGAAGCAAAGGATGAATGCTTTGATGCAGAAGGATAAACTCAGAGGAGCTAAGTTTAGATACATGCCATTAAAACAGAGGAAGAAGTTCGCTATTGTGAACCGGAGAAAGGAGAGATCATTGGAGAGGATGATGTGGAAAGGAGACCAGTTGAGAGTCTCATGGACTCTTTGAAGAGTTCAGATCATCATATGGATATGCTGACAAGTAGGGCTTAAAGGCCTAATGTTTTTAAATCTGATATTTTGTGTATGGTTACCGATTTAGAAGGTGAAGTTGTTAAAGAAAGGAAGGAAGAAAAAGAAACGCTTAAGTACATTCCAAGAGGACCAGATCAGAATTACAGTCTGGTAGAAGATGGAGGCAAGAATGTCTCAAAAGGAAGCCATGAGGAAGGCCATACACCAATGGACAATGAAGTTGTTGAAGGAAAAATAGAGGAGGTGATTGTTGCATAAAATAAGGTAGAATTGGCTTATGAAGATAGCCAATAAGAAGCTAAAGAGAAGCATTCTATTGAAATGTTTAACACATGGAATGAGGACCTCGAATTGTTGGAGGATTTGTTGAATAATCAGGACATCATAAAGAAAGAAAATGTAGCCATAAATGAGGAATGTTCACACATGCTTAATCATGATAGAATTTTTAATGTTCAATTTAATTCAAAGAATGTGGGCATATATGAAGATGGTGAACATAGAAATGATGAATGTAAAACTCACCTTCAACTTTCAGTCATGAATCTTGAAAATGAGATCATATTTTTTGAAACTTGGCTTCCAAATGATGAATGTTGTAGGAATGTTGCAGAGTTGGAAGAGAAAATGAAAGTGTCAATTTGGGGTGGCACAAGGGAAAATCAGAGAAAGAATCCTGAAGATATAAATCAGGACATGATGCAGAAATTTGTGGACAAAAATAACAATAGAATTCAACAAGGAGAAAGCAACAGATTGCAAACTAAAGAGATTTACCAACCAAAGGATAGATTGGACAATGAAATTGAAGAAATGAGGATGTTGATGGTGAAGATGTCTTAGAGAAGGCATGCAGAGGAAAGGAAGAAATACATCAGCAGAGCAAGTGAGGAGACAAGAAGCAACAAGCAAGTGACAGTAATAGAATGTGAAACAAAGCCAGTGGGGCATTGTAGCACAAAATATGGGATCCAGAAGGAGCTAAGTGATGAAATCATGATCAGGAGATCATATAAATTTTCTTACCTAGGGAGTCTGATGCAGGAGCATATTGTCCAAATTATTGTACAATTGCCTAGACTAGGAGGTCTTGTGTTTTCAAGGGAGTTGGTTCCCAAAGTCTTGATTTATTTGTAATTTCCTATGTTTTGAGTGGTTTGAATGAGGAATATGCGTGTGAGGATATAATTCTAAATGTTCTCATGTATGTGAGAACATGAGTGATATTGGGTTTGTGAATATCTCATGAGGATCTTAGGGATTAGGAGATCCTAGAGTAGGGATTTAGTTGAGTGAAAAGTGGATCAAAGAGGATCCTTAGGAATTTGTTGAGTGGATTGTGGGTCTGAACTATAAATGGTTGTAGAACCTTGTGTATATTATGGTAAGTCTTAGAGGCATTGGGGAGTGGCCAATTGAATGCTAACCAGGCCAAGATATATGAGGATGAGGCCAATCGAATGAAGGGTTAGGCCACAAAGAGGAGAGAGGCATGTGAGCCTGTACAATTGTATGTAAACTTGTGTATATGAATACAAAATAAATACTTTGTTTGAGTATTCTAGAAGCCTATGTATGATGTCTATCTATATGTGTATTGATTACCTCTATGAGGGAGAAGTATTGTTTGTACATATAGTGAGGTTGTGTAGTTGCAGTGCAGTGTTTTTGTTGTAGGGATGAGAAGGAGAAATGGAGAGAAAACCTAGTATAATCCCATATCCAAATCGAGGATAATGAATGTTATTGCAGTGATCATAGCAAAAATGTTGAAGGTAGAAGGCCATAGCAATCATTGGTTGAAGACTCAACAACCGTTAGATCGTTCCACTGACAAATAAAAATCGTTAGATCACGATCATAGAGGAAGGCACAATATATGTTAGATCACTTCATCAGCAACAAGAACCGTTAGATCAATCGTGCAAGAAGGAGGAAGGAATGAATTTCGACCATTCATCACCCAACTAGGAGCGTTGCAGACCGTCCGATTGTGAGGAAATGGATAGACCATTAACCAATGAATCACTGATGTCACATCTAAGAAAGGAAAAGGAGGATCGTTGGGTTAGCGACTAATTAAGTCATGACCATAGGATTGTGTAGGAGATATATCAATGGTGGGGATCTATTGTGGATATTGAAAGTGATTTGAAAACTGTGTTACTTCAAGTTCTGCAATAAATGAGGAACGTTGATTGCCACCCGTCAATATATCAATGACACACACCAGTCCATTCACCAATGAGCAGTTTTCCATTGCAGAAATCATGATCGAGTTTAAAGTTCATGCTAGTTCTAGCTCCGCAATCCACCATGGAATCCTTGAATCTAGGGAAAGGCAGATCTACGTTGCTAGTCAACATATAGGGAATATAGTTGTATCTCTCCATGCCAATTAAATAAAAATGTTGATCTTCACACTCGTATAAATTGCAACCATTGATTTTACAAGGAGAAGTTAGCTCCCAGGGAATAGGGTCAAGGTCATAGCCTTCGGTCACATAAATCAAAATTCGAGGTACTTCGGCTAGTAGAGGAAAACGAGGTTTAGTGCCTTAGTATTAATCCCTCGGTCACAGAGAATGGTCATATGGGAAAAAGGGCCAATCTTTGAAGCAATCGGATCAGTGACAGAGTAAAAGGAATTTGATCCTATTAGTGATCGAATCGAACCAGAGAAAGAGTTGAATTGATCCTAGGACACCCCTTTGCAGGTTTTGAGCACTCTTGGAAGAATTCAAGTGCATAATTGTGGGTTAAGGGCGAGCAAATTTGGATTTTAGGAAAATTCATATCTGACTTGCATCAAATCCATATGTGTGTGTGGAGAGAGAGAGAGAGAGAGAGAGAGAGAGAGAGAGAGAGTAAAATATGAATAAGATTGTATGAGATTACAAATGAGAACCCTGCATAAACACCTAGGCGGGAATGCCCTTTCATTAATAGTCATGTCCTTTGAGACATGTCCTTTCATTATTACTAATTATTATTTAATTATATTTATATTTGTTACATTGTGTTCCGCTTTTGAAATGTTTTGTCCTCAAAGAATATTTATAGAAGGTTTTATGTCGTTCTCTTTGGTTTTTAATGTCTTTGCTTCATTCTTTGTTGTTGGATCTGTCATGGTTGACAATACGAAATTATATGAGTGACAAAGACTTGCACGTAATTGTTGAATTATGAAAGAGTCAGACCATCCTAATTCAATGTTTTGTAGAACATTGCACTTCCATGATGAATTGCTACTATGAGATTTAATTGTGTTGGTATCAATATTTTTTGGAGGATAAGTTAGTCATTCCCGACCTAAGTGATATTGATACTCTAACTATTTAAGATATCTACTTTTATTACTTGGATATCAATAATGATTTTTTATAACATGATTTTCCCTTATCATGATTGTAGTGTTTTCTTGCTTTAATTTTGATATATGATTTTCTTCATGCATCGATGTTGCTTGGTTGGTCACTAGATCTCACTTGTAATTTCCAAATATGTTTTTACTTCAATTGGATTTCACCTTCTTTAATTGTGATGTGGATTTGATCTGATTTGTTCCTTTTTCCACAACTTGGATTTTTACTTATGAAGACTTCAAATATTCTTTGATAAGTTGTTCTACTTTGCTTTCCAAAGATTTCTTATCATTTTTAAGATTCTTGATTTGTGTGAGTAGGTTTTGATTATGATTCTTTAAGCGTGCAAGCTCTTCATTTTTTGATTGTTCAACTTTTTTTGTGTCTCGATTCTATGCTTCCTCTTTTAATCCTTTGATTTGTTCTAATAACCTTTGATTAATGATCGTTGAGTGTGAAATTTTTTCTTTTCTTGATAATTTCTTCCCGAGATATTGATTCTCTTGCTCCAACTTCTAAACGCATTGTTTTGTATCCTTTGACTTCTTGATCCGAGTAAGTAGTTTTTTACTGTGAACTTTTAAGCGAGAAATTTCTTCGTTTTTATCTGCAATAACTCTGTCATATTCCTTTTGTATTTTTGATACTGACCATCAATTTTCCTGAAGTATCACCTTTGAGATGTCTTTTAGGTCTTTTAATGAAGGCACTATTGAATTTGACTTCATAGTAATGTCTTGAAATGTCATCGTCATCTTCTTATAGGGAAATGTCACAAACCTTTTTTCCATGTTTAAAATGAAGATACCTAGTTTTTTAAACCAAGGTAACCCAAGAATTATGTCAATCTCTTATTTATACATAGGTGTAACAATGAATTGAGATATACATTCATAATCATCAATTGTCACTTGTAATTCCTTAATTTCATATTGTTTCCTGTGAAAAAATATCTTCCTTTTAAATTATATTCAGTTCTGGAATTAATAATTGATTTTTCAAATTGATATTAATGTAATTCTCATCTTGGGTCATGCTCATGTGGATGGTGATGTTAACCTCTCTTCCTTGAATACTTCCCTCTAATGTAAATGACCTGTAACATGAAATTCAAAAACCTTCATAAGTAAATCTTCATTTCTCCTAACTAGACTCCATTTTTCTTTCGTCAATAATTTATGATAAATAATTTCTTGTTATGAAGCCTCTATACCCCTTATTTATCATCAATGATTAAATAACACCTAAAAAACACCTTAGGTATTATTTTTATAATACCCCTTTATTCACTTGGAATTGGCTCTTTTCATGCTCCTTTAATAACTATCCATATACACCCTTTTTTGGTTTTGACATCTTAGATTTTGCATTATGAGTTCTCTTAGGGTTTTATTTAATATAATGGAAATACTTATAAATAGGTTAATGGTTGAGTACTCTTTGACTGACATAGATTTAGTGGTGGTTACAACTAAACCTTTAAATTTTATTTTACTTTAGACTATACAGACATAATTTTTGGTTGTACAAACCAAACGTTTTACAAGATTTTTGGTTGTATGGTTTGATTGTACAGACTTGGCAGCAGAATGAATTTTTCCTCAATTTTGCAGTAGACAACTTTTTTTTCTTTACACTGGAATTTCTAAAATGCAAATGAAGTGATAATTATACAGATGGGTAATTTTTTTTTTATAAAACCTCTTATTTACTATGATCGTATTTTTTCTTTTTTTCCAAAACTCCGGGATATGGCAACAAAATTACTTTTCTTAAATAGAATTTTTGAAATGGCCCTTCTTCCTAGATATTTGGCAACACTTTGTCTTCTTCGAGTGATCCAGATGGATCTAGGGAACATCACAGAAGTTTCAGAAGTGTCCTAGGAGGCCCATAATGGTCTCAGTGGGTGTTGGCCCTTGGTTATGGAAGAAAGCGAAGAAAAGGGAAGAAAAGGTAAAAAGTGAACTTTGTGGGAGACATAGTGACTGTCACTGGGTCGAAGTGAGCAAAAGAGAAGAAAAGATGGAGCGAAGTATGGAAAATTAAGCCATTGGATGAGAAGATCAAGGTTGACAGATCAGCAAGGAAGAGGGATAGAGGACAACTCAGCAAGCGAGGAAAAGCCACCCTTGGAGCATCGTGCGAGAAAGAAGGAAAGACAGGTTGGTGAAGCCTGGAAAAAGTGGGTCAAGTTGACCTAGGGTTTTAGACACCTAGGGTTTTGGTATTTAGGTTTTTGGCACCTAGGTGTCGGCCTAAGGCTGTCGGTGAGATATTGTAATGTATAAATAAGGGTCAAGAGGACCTGGGTTGGGGTTGGTTGGTACGATATTGTTGATGATCTAGCTACAGTATTGAGATAGATCATTGTATTAATAGAGAGAAGTGTTGAGAGAGAGAGAGCCTTCTGGTATTGTAAGATCTTTTGTTGTGTGCGAAGGTCAAGTTCTACAGCTGGGTGCGCAGGAAGGGGAGAGAAAGAGAGAGAAGAAAGATATGCTAGCTGAGAGCGCAGATAAGAACTGTATGCTTTAAATTAATAAATCATAAGCACAGTTCTGTGGACATAGCCCTGGAGAGAGGATGAACCACGTATATCTGGTGTTATGTGTGTGATTGATGCCTTGATCTCTGTCATTGTTACATTGTTAGTTGCATTGTTGTATTAGATCAGATCTATGAAATGTACAGGGTAGATCTAGCTTGATAAGTGATAGATGCATGTTGTGTTGTTGTTGTGATAGATCCACTTGATATTCCCCTGGTTGTAGACATATTTGTCCTACAACCCCCTCATAGTTGCTTCGAGTGAGACTGCATCTGCTTCGCAAGTGTTTTCGAAAGGGCTAGTAGCTAGGGCTTGTTGGTGCGCTCTTGGAGCTGAACCCTGGGTATGCCCCTGTGCCAACATCAGGCAGAGAAAGGGAAAAAATCAAAGTTTCCAAAACTCAGTGGAAATGGCATGATCGCGAGGAGCACGTCGCAAGATTTCTAACGATACAAATGGCCCATCAAACAGAGTTACGGCTTGAAATATATTCACGGTCAAAGTTGCGGTCAACCAGAACCAGTCAACAAGGGACACCTCATCGTCCGTACTGCTGACATCAGCAGCTGACATGGTAGGGTGACATCATCGTACGAATTCTTATGTCAGCATTCCACGTGGCAGCACCACAGGCTGCCATGTGTCATCCACCATTGGACCTTTCAAGGGTCCACGTGGGCCAATCAGAAAGTGCCACGTGGCACCCCCAGGAAATGCCACATGGCACCATCCAGGGAGCACCACATGTCTCATACAGTGACTGGGCATGACATCAAGCAGCCAGGTGGACCAACAAGGAGATGACATGTGGCCCAATCAGTGGGTGACACGTGGCATCCCCAATTTTCTTAAGGACAACCTATATCCGAAAATTCAAAATTATATAACGGCGGGACCCAGCCAAATCTAGTGGAGGTCCGCCATATCTAGTGACTACTGCCAAATTTATCCAGCACTATAATTATACAACCAAAATGGGAGCCCGTGGGGTTTGACCCCAAGACCTCCCCATAACCAATGCCTTAACTCTAGCACCCATACCAATCTGCCCAATGGTCACATTGTTATATCCATTTGCTGATAATTCTTTTAAAGTCGAGTTTACTAGCCACCGAGGGGTGCGCACCAGTCCGTACGAGGTTGTATCGGGCACAAATTTCAATGCATATATCAGTGCATTAAATGCAAACTTGCACGTGGATCGAGGCAGAGGTCCAGAGGAGGCCTGAGAGTGCATGCATCCGATGGAGATGATTTGGCAGTCGTTTTTAGGTAATTCGGCGACATGAATCAAATGGAAAGGTTTGGTTTTGCAGCAGAGCTTCATATCAACAATCTAAGCTCTGGAGAATCCAATGTATGCATGCTTTTCATTATGTTGTTTTGTCATTAAATGTTGCATCATAGTGTGTGTTTTACAAGTCTGAAGGAGCATGGAGAGGCTGCAGCAAGGCATCATGATCAACTTATTCCTTCTATATTTTATTTTCTTCTCTTCTTACACATCAAACCAATCAGTTATATGTGACAGAGAAATTGTGGCACTTGCATGATAAGTGGCCAATGAAGCAGTTCTAAATCTCATGGTTTTGGGATCTTTGTATGGGTTGCATATTTGTGCTTAGATCTGAGCAGCAGATCTAGGGCACTTGATAGCTCCATGATGATGGAGATCATCTTTTATTCTTCCTCTTTTTATGTATTGAGTATGTGGGAATGATGCCCATGTCAACATCATGGACGCCTCATGAGCATGAGAACTTGTGAAGCTTGTATACATTCTTGATCACATTCTGATCTCTTGTTGCCATCACCGAAAAGGGACTTTGGCCTTACAACTTGTAAAGGAGAGATATCATTACATCGAGGAGAATAAAGTGCTTAGGCCTTGGGAGCATGACCCGGAGAGGTAGCCCACATTGGGTGAACTCTGTTATCAAGGGAAGTGTCATATCTCTTATGTGTATTTTGTCTTTATGTTTACTTTCATGAAAATTCCACACATAGATCAGTAAATGTAAGCATGACATATAACACATAAGGAATCTACATAGATTTTAATTCACTTTGGATTCAAGCTTATAAGACTTCAACTTTACCTTTAATTGCAAATCGCTCAAGTAAAATGATCTATAACTGACCCTTTTTAAGGATTGACAGAATCAATCAATTATTGGAAAATTACCACCCCCGGGTTCAGATCACCGAGACTTCAAAAATTTATAGCAAAATTGCTTTTTTTTCTTCAACATAATCTGAATGTCAAATGGCCAAAGGCTGGTTTTGGTCAGTGGACCGGAGATCAGAGAAGCTCTGGAGATTTTGAGTGTGGTCAAAAGCCAACAAATATGTTGCCACGGGAAATAGTATTTGACTAAAAATATAGTGGTCAAGGGCGAGGATCAAACTTGCTCTGATACCAAATGTGGCAACCAAAAAAGGCTCACCAATTAAATATCCAAAATACTTGGAACACAAT
>ML830920.1:104653-128577 GCA_009831015.1 Picea engelmannii | reverse complement strand
TGTGATTACAAATGAGAGCTCAGTATACATACCTAGGTGGGAATGCCCTTTCATTAATAGGCGTGTCCTTTGAGACATGTCCTTTCATTATTACTAATTATTACTTATTACTTATTACTTATTATTTAATGATATTGACTTATATTTATTACACTACTTCATAGATGTTCATTGCTAGGTTTTTTATGGATGAACGATTTCTTGAGTAAGTGGTCTCATTTCATCTTGCGGTTTTGTTTATGAATGAATGTAAGTGTAATTTTGCTTCTTTAGTGATGGGGCATCCTCTTGGATCTTTCTTGAACAAACCCTTCTTGTCAAAAAAATTGGAAGGTTACTAGTGAATAACCTTCCCTCGAATTATATTTGAAGACCTAGTAATATACTAGGAGGATCTTCTAGGGTTAGTACTGAACAACCCTAGATATCACCCTAGATCCACTTACATCTCTTCAAAGAAGTCCTTAATTGACCCCATATGCCCAAAAACATATAGTAGGCACTAGACTTCCCCCAACATTCAATCACAAAATTATAAATTTCAACCTTTTTTCATTATTTTAGGGTTAGATTAGGGTTTTATAACATCATTATATTCATTTTCAGCCATAAAAGACTTGGATGTTTTGATATTTATGCATATTGTTGACTTAGTAACCATATTTAAACCCTAAATTGTATTGTTGATTTGTTATTTCATCGTTTTAGGGTTGTATGTCTAAGATTTTAGGGTTGTTATATACATTTATAATTTTAGATTTTGTTGGTTTATAAATCCCTAGCTTAACCCATCACTTAGCCCTATTTTTCATTAGTTTATTACTTGTTCAAGGGATAAATTTATTGTCATTATCATAACTTGTATTAATGTTGTAATTCATCATATTTCCTTCAAGTTTTACAACAACCAATAGTTTTTTCTTCTTTTGTAGTGTTTGGGGATCCTCTCATGCCTAAAATTGACTTGATAAGGCTTCTAAATTTCCCTGGATCCTCATCCATTCAAATATGGAAATTGAACAAATTTACCACATTGTCCTCATCTTGATTATCTTATTCTATTGGTGGTAGATTTAGTAGTTACACATGAGGCCTTATACTTGACTATGTCTTTCCTAGGGACTCCTAGAGGCTACTAGGGAAACTTCGCTTGTGTTGGATTTACTCCCTCACTAAAACGAGGAAAGTTGTTGCCTAGGTGATAGTGGTGACATCTTCTTATGTTCCACTAGTCTTGCAACCTAGTAAGGCTTTGTACTAAAGTGCTAGATTGTGTGATAACATGCATTTCTAATGTTAAGTGTTTATTCTCAAACTTAAGGGTATTAGAGCTCTTTCTTGGGGAAAAAATGGAAGAGTTTTTTTTCTTTTTGAAGATTGTTCAAGAAAAAATAAGGACAACTATATTCAAATTATTTCTGAAACTTTTTGGGCATAATATAAAGAAACTAGTTGTATATTTAAGTTCCACTCTAAAAAAATACCTAAGTTAAGAAAAACAATGGTCCAAATCAGAATCCACGAGATAAAGTTATCACTGATTTAAAATCAGTTATTTTAGGGTTTTTCTGGTGAAGGCCATGTGGATTGCAAATTATATATCTTTTGACAGATTGCCTAGACTTCCAACAAACCAATGCCAGTAAATGCAAAATTTGCATATTCAGCAATCTATCCAGTGAAGAAGAAATTTGCATATTCAAAGAGAAGTCCAGAACAAACCACAGTGAAACAAAGACCCGGAAATCGACGGTCTTCACCAGAGACGAAGAGATCAACCCAGATAGATCAAACATTGCATGAGGAGTATATACCTTTCGAAGTTCGTGTGCACCAAGTCGCATAGTTATCTTGACTAAATATGGATTCATATTTTAGAAAACTCAGCGCTCTCCACATATTTTTGCAGCGATCCCGATCTGCTTTTGCGTTAGGGTTTGCTTTGATTGAACATACAACGTGTCAAGGGTTTGATTTGATTGAACATATATTATGCCAACTCTCGAACGATTCCCCATAATTTGGTCCAGCGCATCATTATTAAAATTGCCCATGATAATATTGTTTATGCAATTCGTGTGAGGTATTTTTTTTTAATTGTGAATGCCAAACTTAAATGTCCTTGGTTAGCTGTTTAGTTCTTCTAAGAAGTTTTTTTTACAAGAATTACTATTTTTTGTTGGAATTCATTTATGAATGCAGAAATGGATTTAGCAAGCTGAAGAACTTCTAGGACACTCGAATTTTACAGAAATAATAATTTATATCTAAGAATCCAACAATTTCTCATGTAAATATAAAAAATCTTCAATTAGTAGAATATTTATCCTATTGCAATTTAAATTATTAAAATAATAAATGGTTAAGAACATGTGTTTCCTTCTAAAAAGTCACAAGTTCAAATCCAGAAGGAATAAGGTATGTATACCTCAATAAACTTTACCAGTAGATTATTATTATTATTTGACATATTTTAAAAACACAAAGACATTCAATTTTATTTTGTTATTTTTATTTCTTAATAAATTTATGAATAAATAAAATGAGATAAGAGATCATTATAAAATACTTGAAACATATTGTGAAGCGAGAACTATTGGATTTTGTAAAATCAAAGAAAATTTTTACTTCGAGGGGGATAGAAGAAAACACAAGAATATTGTTATTTTTACAATCATTGAATTTGATGTAATTGAAGTACTTTATTACTTCAAGAAGAAGGAACACATAGAAGTTTTGAAAGCTTTAACTAAAGCAAAATTGTGATTTTTTATTTCTTCCATTGTTTATGAAGAAATAAAGGGAGTAGAGATGTCAAATTGTGAAATTGTAATAAATTTTATAAGAGTTGATTAAAGCCAAGTACAAAGCTCAATCACTATTTTTTTCAAGTGAGTATACTAGGGTGAAGGTCAATCCTTGATAGTTTGCCTTCTTTTTGCGGTGCAGCGTGTGGTGTGTTAATTTCTCTCCATTTCTGTGTGGTGCTTCGTTCATTTTTTGCTTCTCGACGCATAACTTTATCTTCATACAAGCATTCACAATGTTCAACGATATAAATTTATTTTTTGAGTCTGGTAAACTCGAAGGCTCCAAAAACTACAAAGCATGGAAACAACATATGGAAAGTACTTTGATTTATATTGACCTGTGGAAATACATTTGTAATGGCGATGTAAAACTATCTAAACCCTCTGATGCAACACAATTAGCTAAATGGGAGCTAAAAGATGAAAAGGAATTAGCATTAATTAAGTCATCTGTAAATGAAGAAATGTATGTTCACATTGAAAATGCCTCTGATACATGTCCTATATGGAAAACGTTTAAAGAATTGTTTGACACTCAACCCGAAACAAAAAGGGTTGACCTTCAATTGAAACTGCTTTAACAAAAATTGACCGAAGGTGGAGATGTACTTGAGTACATTTCCAGACTAAAGAACATCAAATAAGATATATCTAAGGTTGTAGATGAAAGTTTGATGACAACGATCTTGATTGTGGGGTTTCCATCCTCTTATAAACATTTCTTGGAAACTTTGCAGTTGACGGGAAAGCTAGATAAGATCACATCTGTTCAATTGAGTGAATTGTTAGCTCGGCATGATAAAACTTTTGGGAAGAAGAAACAAGTCGGTGAAGACATCTTCCTTACATAAGCAATTGCTAGGAAGCCTTCAACTCAAAGTTCAAGAGGAAGAGGAGCTCAATTCAGTAAAAGAGGACATGGTAATCAAGAACAGTTGGCTTATCAAGGACAGAGTCAAGGAAGAGGAAGAGGAAATGATCAAGGAAGAGGCAACAATAAAGGAAGGGGAAGCAGTCAAGGAAGAGGAAACACAAATTTTCAACGAGGATCAAACAACTTTAGAAGAAGTCTATCAGAACAAGCTTAAAATCGAAATAATCAATATAGCAGAGGTAGAGATTTCAGTCAAATTGTATGCAGACAATGCAACAAAATTGGTCATTATGCAGAAGATTGTCTCACTCCAATCGATAAAATACCAAAGTTTAAGCAACAATCAACTTCGACACAGTATGCTAATGATCAAGACGATGATCCTTCATAATATGTTTTTACTACACTTCAATATTTAGAATCAACATCCTTAGAAGTTTCYCATTATTCTCTTAAAAGTGACTATGAAGATGCTTGGATCTTAGAAATTGGAGCTACTCAACATATGACTTTTCAACGTGACTTCTTTTGAAAATTTCAAGAATGTCAACTAAATTCGATATTTTTGGTTGATGATATGACACAYGCACCTTATGGAAAAGGTTCAGTGAAAGTTTATCTTCCTCGAATTGCAGAGAAAATGATCTCGAATGTTTGGTATGTACCAACATTCAAGAATAATTTGTTATCCTTTGTTATCCAATATTCAAGCTTCATTAAAGCTAGCTCCAAGTGTGAATGGTGCAACATAGGATGTGGTTCCCTATGCCTTGAAGAGACATGGAACTACTAAAGTACTAGCTTTCAACGGGTTTGAAGCTTGAGGATGCCTAGTAACTCAGTCTTGGAGTACCCTTGATGGGATTTTTGGCATTAATTGCATTGAATGTGGTTGAGATTTCACTTAAAGTTGATTTGCATGGATTTAGAAAGAATAGTCATGCAATCCCACATAGATTACACAAGTTCACATTGCAAAGTCATGCAGATGCATTAAAAACCCACTTTATATAGTTGTTGTACTATGTTGAGGATGGTATATTATTTCCATGGAATAACACTTTCTTATTTTGTATTGATGACTCTTCCATTGATCACCTATATAGCTTTGTGAGTCATTTTTAGGTGATAATTATCCTAGTATTGAAGAATACATCAATTATGCAAATTCATTATGTCCAAGTATTCGGGAAATTGGGATATACCTTGGCTTAAAAGAAAATGTTTCCATATGGTGGAAATTGCTTAACTAGGACAAGTTTATTACACTTTTAGATGAAGACTATGAACAAGTATTTTTAGATAGGTGGTCTCATGTTGTGAATAAGGATAAAGAGAGCACAAAGGTTTATTTTCATGAAAAAACTTCTCATTAAATGTTCATGAATGTATTCAACAAGAAAATGTTATTATTTCTATCAACCCTAGTAGCAAGCATAACTTCATAAATGTTGGTTTGACTAAACGATTACAAGTTCCCACAAAACATGTTGAAAGAACTCAAGTGGAGGGTGAAAATGTTCAAACTTTTAAAGTGTAATATCCCCCGGTAGTGCCCCAGTTATATTATGAATTGTAATCATGTTTTGTAGGCTAGTGAGTTGAATATTGATAAGCTGGTGGGCTTATGTGTTTATTAGGCCGAAGATCCTAAGTGTTAAGGCCAAGAGCCTGATTTTGTATATGTAATTATGCAGATCATTAATATAATATATAAACATCGTTGCGTATCGATCGACCACGAAGAAAGAGTGATGAGGGACTAAGCTTCCACAGTATGGGTAAGGGAGAGGGGGTTGAGAGGTAGGAAGAGGGGCTAAGCTTGAGGGCTTAAGTCCTTAGGAATAATAATTTATTATTATTCCAAAGTGGTGTGAAATGTATGTTTTTATTCTAAGTCCTAGGAGAGGCAACGTATGTAGCCCCAACATGTGCAAAAGGGAACGCATACTTGATGGAGTGCATGCAGCTTCATGGGCGACATGTGTCAGCCCAAGCACGTGAAATTTAACCCAAGAATTGAGCCGTGATGGGGGTTCGTCCTCCATTCTGTCATCGGTTGTCTGAACTATTGGAGTCTGTGAACGACCTCTACTTAATTTTCCTGTCATGCAATCCTGAAAACCAGAACTGGAAGTCGACTGGTGTATTCCTGTGAATTCTATGGCCTTTGTATTCGTCCTTTGCAAAGTTTGTGCACGCACCTAAGACCCAAAATCTGTCACCTGAGTCGTTTTGTGAACCTTCCATACTCCACCTGAGTTCATTGGAATCCTTCCCAAGAACCGTTTTGTCTCTACATTGGACCTCTGCATAGCCACACACCTCTGAAGCCGACCCGCGTCTTCTGTGAAACCTGAGCAATTGTCTATGTCGTGTGTGTTATAACTGTGGGTTGTTGTGGCCATGCAATCCCTTGGCTGAGTGTGATTAGCTACCGTCACCCATTCCTTGTTGAGCCTTGTTGTCCTCCTTGTGTTGGAACAGAGTTGAAGAAGCAGGTTGGCAGGCCTGTGTGCAACACTCTCTCCAAGTGAGAGAGGTGGTTGTGGTTGAAGAAGCAAGTTTCCAGGCCTATGAGCGACTCTCTCCAGGTGAGAGAGTGCGTGGAGGAAGTGCGAACTCTTGGAAGGAGTCATGTAGCTGCCACAGAGCTCGGAGAATTCCGGTCCGGTAAGGGAGGTTTAGCAACCGAAGGACTGTCTTGGTGACAATGAAGGTGTATACTCCTGGGGTGGGACAGGCATGTGGGGAATGAGAGCCTATGAGCAGTGGGCATAAGTGGCTCCTGGGAGAGAATCCTTCTTCATAAACTGTGTGTCTTTCGTTGACCTTGCCTAGCCTAGGATTCCCTTGCCCGGTGGAGCTTAGTCCCAGCTCGGGAGTGACCTACTGTTGAGAGTGATGAGCAACGCGGTCTAAGGCTAGGAGGTTCATGGAAGGTCTACACGCAGTTGGTGGTGTATTACAGTTTCAAAGATAAGTATCATTATGTGTTTTAATTTTGTACTTAATTAAAATGCATGTTCTGTGATACTCATAATATTTCCATGTATTCCATTGCTAGTTTGAATTGTTGTTAATTCTGTTTAAGTGTGTATGACAACAATAAATCCATGTCAAATGTCTTAATTTGATTTAATGATTCTTCTTTATAAATAATGCATGTTATATTTTTAAGTATGAGAGTGTTTCCGCGAAGTAGCATTTCCTGGCAAGTGGGTTGATGGTCGGGGACGTTACAATATGGTATCAGAGCTTTAAAGGCTAAGTTAAGGTTGTGTTGGTAGAATTGCCCAACCTGTTGGTGGTTGGGGATGTTACATAAAGATTTGAAGGTAATTCCTATGGAGAATTATGTTTTAAATTATGATTTCCATGCTATAGATATGGATGATGTGGATATTATTCTTGGATATCCTTGGATGGAATCAATTGGTACAATTAATATTAATGTGCAAAAGAAGTTTATGAAGCTTAGGTACCAAAAAAAGAAAATCACATTGCAAGATATCTTTGTTACTAAACAAGAAGGGCCTAAGGGGACACATGAAGAAATCATTGCAGGAAAACTAATTGTAGTACCTATCGAAACGTCAAATGAAGAGTCTATGGTTGAATTAGAACAAGGGCATATAAAAACACATGAAGAAATTCCCCAGGAAGGGAATACAAAGGAACATGATTCTAAGAAGCCACATGACTCAAAGGAACCACATGTGAAAGAGTAAAAGACAAAAAAATCAATAGTTAAGGTTGTTGTATATCACCACCCACACAACATGAAGAAACAACAGTCATCAAGGCAAGGTTGTGAGCATCAACAAACTTACTATGGACCAACCTAGAAGCAAAAAGGCACTCAATATAGAGGTGCATGGAGAACTAAAATAAATAAATGGAGAAGTCAAAGTAGCACAGTGACAATATGGAACCTAAGGGGCAACAAAAGTCAAGATCAAGGTGGAAAATGAGTAATTGGACCCCATGTCCACATTTCACTAAGATGGATGGATGCTCATGCTTGGTACTAATTGGCTACATTTCTTAGTAGATCATATTGTATGGCTTTCTTCCATGTTTTGAGGAAAAAATATGTGAATGGGGATGGAATCTAATGTACCTAGGGAGGATAATATGGGATACCTAGGGTGGTACCTAAAGGGTATAATGAATGTAGCGTGGCCATAATCATGGAAAAGGTCGGCTTTGTAGTTAGATGTAATAATATAATAATAAAGGATAGTTGGCATAGACCTATGGGAATATTCATGAGAAAGTATAAACACACATGAGTATTGTTGACTCATGCTTCGTACCCTATACCAAAAGCGAGCAAAGAGTTGTGAAACCTATAACTCATTTAAAGAATTTTAAATAATTATAATAGGTGGGCTCCTCTAGATGAAAACACTAAAATGATAAGGTTCGTGTATGGTATTCTCACTCTCAGCATGATGGCATGGTATCCGTTTTAGTTTGATTATTACTTCAAATATGGCTTTTAAAATCAGTTATTGCATGACAATCAATCGTTGGCTAAATGATTTCTAGCATCCTATGATATTTTTTGAACAAATATATATCTTCAAGACAATAAATGGTATTAAAGAGATATATAATGGGATCATGGTTTAAAAGCCCATACGAAATACTTGTTTATATAGCTAACATATGCATCTTATACTTCAAATGTGATATGTTACAGTTCAAAAGGCATCAATGGTGTGGTAAAAGTGACATTTGATCAGTTATAAAAGCAAACAAGTATATGGTTGCATGTAAATAGTTCACGTGTATATAAGATTTATAGTTATGGCAAATGTTAAAGGCAAATATTCGACATTTTGCAAAAGTTATAATATATTCTATGGTTGATTTCGACCACAGTTGTGTCCTAACATGCATATCATATGAGATTTAAACATTATGAAGTGGGTATTGATATACTTGGTAACATTTGGAGGTCAACGATGCATGGGTGGTGAGTTGGTTTACATGCCCCATGCATTAATTTGAAGCGACTAAAGCATTTATGCTACCAATCCCACGTACTCTCTCCTTGAAAATTGTTAGGGTTACCTATGTTGCATTTTAGTTTGTTTTTGAAGTGTAAAGGAAGCCACCATTGTTGCATTTGGCTCACCAACATTGGTGTTCATTGTGCAATTGTTTAGGCTCAAAGGAATGATATAAATTTAGCCTGGGATGAGGTAAGTACTCACATAGCTCTTTGAACATTTCCTTGCAAAGAATTTGTTGATAAATGTTTAGTGATGGCTCTGTTAGTTGGTAGCAAGCATGAATATTTATTTTTCCCTCTCTTCCGTCCATGAACAAGTATTTTGGTGAGATAAAAGATATGAAGCAGTTGTTTAAAATTTTGTTACTGTAGAAAATGATTTATGGGTTTTCAAATTGCAATGATTGTTATGGTTTTATATCCTTTTTGCATGCTTGGTGTTGCCCTCTGATTCATATTATCATTTTTTGTGTTTTTACATACATTCTTGGAGGATTTTTAATACAAAAATGGTTCTAAGGAATAATGGGTCGAGCCCATCAGTGACGTTATTAACACATATAGAGACTCGACTTGGGTTCAAATCCGAACTTGTTTCAAAATTTAATTGGTGTCGACCGTTTGGTTTGCTTGTGGAAAGAATGTGTTTTGAGCTTAGCATTTGTGTTTCTCTTTGTCAAAAGAATTCTTACTTGAGCTAATGAGCCTATGGCCGTGCACCATATTTTTCCCTTCTTGGATTTCTTGATAGGGACAACCCATTGATATGGTCTGTATTGCATTTTGGTTGTCACACTCAGCTTTTACTATGTTTTAGAAACCATAGTCTAAAATTGTGAGTAATTGTGTTTCATGGAATACATATACCAAAGTAATTGGTATTGGTTTACTTTGTATGACAGTTTTTGGGTGTATTCATACAACGTTCTGGATATTTAATTATGATGTGGAGGTTTTAGTCAACCCCAGTCAATGATAATTAATTATTAGGATGGAAATATGAACAAGTTTTAAAGGCATATAGTGAAATGTTGGCCGAGTTTAAAATTTTAAGATTGTTTTTACATGAACTTTCCACATTATTCCCTCATTATATATCATTTTTCATAGGCATATTCCCTTTAATGTATGTCCCAATCATGCATACTTTCATTTCCATGTTCACCTTTGTTCATGTAATAAAAAGATATTTTGAACTGTTCATATACAAAGAAGTATTTAAAGAAGCATTTAAGAAGATTTAGCAATTAGAGTTTTAAATAACATTGTTGCAAACCCATTATGCATGGCCATTGTACTCCTCCCTGATCTCTTCAATAGTGTATGGCATACTTGGATAACTTGGCATATGTCTGGCATGTTAATTTGATGGTTGCAAAATTTGTTCATGCACAGTTTTGAAAATTCTGGCTTGTCACATATTGTGATGATGGTAAATGACAAAAAATTGAAGTTTGTGACAACTATGGTTGTAAGCATAGTGATTGATATAAGGAATGACTTGGAAATTTTCTCAAAAGAGTTTCATGTTGATGGATAACATTTACATCTATAAATTTTGGGCATTACGTGTAAACAATAAGAGTGATTGGTTGAGTTGGATTATAAAAAAAAAAATTACATGAACATATTTCACTTTCCCCTCATTATTTATCACTTTTCATAAGTATATTCTCATTATCATAAGACTCGACCATTCATAATTTCATTTTCCATATAATTACCATCTTATCCTTATTCATACTTTCAGATATGATGAGTTGTTCATATAAAAGAGGTATTTAAGAAGTTTGAAATTCCAAATTGGTTAAGAAGAGATGTATGAAAAGTATCGATCATGATGATGTTTGGGTATTCTTACCTTTGTACATTATTCGTATTCATATTCCCCTTCTATGTTTGATTTACCATGTTATATTCAGAGCCATAATTAAATCATATTTAATAACTTTGTAATGAATGTTTATTGTGCTATGTCTTGTATTATACTCTTAATATTTTGGACTAATCAAAATGATAATGGTAATTAGATGAGCTTCTTTATCAGAGGGAGTAAAAGAGGTAACATAGGGAGAATGACAGAATGTCAAATGTATTTTGGTAGCAAGGGAGGCATAAGAGGATGAGATTTTCTATCCATTTTGATGTAGATTTAGATGAGTTTAACCAGCTAGTGCAAACTAGTTACCTAAAACTTGGTCGACAGTCTGCTTTACCTCAAGCCCCAGCTTCTCCTACCTTTATAGCCACACCCTAGCATCATGGACTTTCGCGAGCCTCTTTTTCAACCAGTGAATGATGGTTGGGATAACAACCGAGTGAATCTTTTGTCTGGTATCGCACAATGGCCTATCAATCTCCCTCTACCTCCTCATGCAACACCATTTGTTACATCAATTGCTTCCATAGCTCATTCTCCTCCCAAGAACCATAGAGTTCCCTCTCATGAAATTCAGTTGGATAAAGGAAAGAAGCATATTGCTTCCCTTAGCATCGAGGCATCCAAATCACACTTTATATACTCAAAACAACAATCAACAAAACAAGAAAGTGGTAAAAAATAAATTTCCTTCAGCGACATGCATCCATAAGTAAGAAAGTACGAAGAAAAAAACACTTTTCTTGAGGACGTACTAAATCTTAGACCATATGTGTCTGAAGGCAGGAAAGAAAGAGGAGTATTTAAGGAAGAAATACCCTCATCTTTTTTAAATATACCTAGACATTTTATACTTTATTTTGGGACAAACAACAAGCATGTGATATTTATTTTGGAAACTTTAAATATCATACTATTTTGATATTTGGGAGGTACAAGTGTATGTTGATATGGAATTGTTTGGATGGATGTTTTATCTTTATCTATTTCTATTGTTGGTGTGTGTGTGTGTGCGTGTGTGTGTGTGTGTGTGTGTGTGTGTGTGTGTGTGTTGGAGTTACAAGGAAATTAAAACCTAGTGGGACCCCACCTTTTGAAAAATAAGGAAACAAAGACCTAGTGGGACCCCACCTATTATTAAAACATATTTTACCCTTATGATAAATAAAGTTGTCCTCTCTTAAACAAAAGTTAATTAATTTTTAAGCAAAAGGTAGTTGAAATACCTAACTACTTCATTAAGATGTAAAAGAAGGAAAGAAAGACAAAGGCAGACATGAGAAATTAGAACAATGAAACTTCTGATAAGGTATGTCTGAGTCCTAAGCGATATTATTATCTTTTCATTCCATTATGAGTTGTCATTAGAGATGAATTATCTTGTTGACAACATGGTTATTCTGGAGGTGGCAAAGTAAAGACTAGGAAGCATTGATTGGTGATATGCTTCATAGTCATTTATTTTCTTGAATGTTTGTTTGGTTTTAATTAGAAGGTCTAAATTCATTCAATGCTAATTAATGCTAGTTTTGCAGAGTTCAAAGCAATGATGCACATGTAACTTGGATTGATCCAACCTAGTTTTATGTCCTGATCTTTTCTTTTCACATTAGATGTTCATGTATGAGTCATAATTACATATTTATTTATTTATATCTAGGAGAATCGGTAATTGGTCGGGATTACCTGGGCGAGGCCCAGGTTCAAATCTGGTTGGCTGCCACTATAAACCCTAGTCTAGTGCCAACAACATTATATCTTGGACTTCCAAGAATTCCTTTGGTATGGGTCCTCGCATAGACTTGAAGAGGTATTCTCTGTTGTAACTCAAAGTTGATATTAATAAAAGGATTTGTTGATTTCTTCACACTTATGAGACTATTTAAATATTGTATTTCAAATTTGTCTTTTGAGTTATTTCAACATTTTTCTTTTCCATCTATTTTCATAGTGTTGCTTGTGGAGCCTAAATATCTTCTTGATTCAAAGGTCTTATTTCAGCCGCATTTGGACCCCATTACCTGACAGGGGGGTGTGGGGGGGATTTCTCCCCCACTTCTTTCACCAAGGGGGGTGACGAGAAATTTTGGAGCCCCCCCTAGCAAGGGATTCGAGGGTAGCGTCCCCGAAGCAAAATTTTGGGAAAACCTTGTAAAATATTGTAAGTTAGTAGTCAATCTGGAACGTTCATTATAATGTCACAGATCTGACAGTAGAAGTTATGTTAGGGATTTTTTCCCTAGAAGGAAACCCTATTTTATGTATGAGGGAATTGTTTTGCAATTGTTTGAGCGAGTGTATATTATATTATGAGAGAAAGAAGAGGAAGTTACAATGGGTTTGTTGTAGGTTGTATATTTTCATTTATTGCATAATAACAAAGGAAGGACCTGGCAATTTCTCTAGTAAACATAGCCCACACTAGGTGAACCACGTATATCTGTGTCTCTATTGTATTGTGTATCTTTTGTGTTTTATTTCTACATTTTTTTATTGTATTGCTCTGCGATCTTGTTTTTATAATGATTGGTATTAGAGTGAAAGGTAACTTGCAGGAAAAGAGGGTTCATGGTTCGAGTGGGAACAATGGCAAAAGATGGAAAGTTTAAGGTCGAGAAATTTAACGGCCAAAACTACCAGTTATGGAAGATGCAAATGGAAGATCATTTATATCAAAAGGAACTTTACCTACCATTGGGCGGAAAAGAAAATCATTCGGTGAGTGTGAAGGACAAAGAATGGGAGATTCTTAACAAAAATGCACTAGGAAGGATATGGTTGTTCCTGGCAGCATCGATGGCTTTCAACATTTTGAAAGAAAATACAATGGAGGATATGATGAATGCATTGGATAAACTATATGAAAAACCCTTGGCTTCCAAAAAGGTATTTCTAATGAAGTGATTATTTAATATGGGTTTGTTGTCGATCATTTAAATGAATTTAATACAATCACTAATCAGCTAAGTTCTGTAAAAGTGGACTTTAATGATGAGGTTAGGGATCTTCTAATTTTGTGCTCATTGCTAGAAAGTTGGAATGGCTTGGTCATGGATGTAAATAACTATGTCTATGTTTCAAACACTCTGAATTAGATGATGTTGTTGGTGTTATCCTTAGTGAGGAAATGCGATGAAAAAGCACAGGTGAGACATCAGGTAATGCATTGACCATAGAGAACAAGGGAAGACAAAGAGAAAGAGGAAAGAGTCCAGGAAACTGTGGGAAGTCTAGGAAGGGCAGATCCAAATCCATACTAGGAAAGATAAAGTGTTGGAATTGTGGGAAGAAAGGACATATGAAGAAAGACCACAGAACTCCAAAGAAACAAAGAGATGAACAACAAGAGAAAAAATAGGAAGTAAATGTAATAGGTGATGTGTTACAAAATGCTTTAATTCTTTCTTTAGATAATATTACTGAATCTTGGGTGGTAGATTCAGGGGCTTCATTTCGTGCTACACCCCATAGGAAATATTTTCAAAATTATTTTCAAGGTGATTTTGGACAGGTTTATTTGGGTGATGATGAAAAATGTCAAATTGTTAGAATGGGTAATATACAAATAAAGAAAAAGAATGGAAACCAATGGTTATTGAAAGAGGTGAGACATATACCAGATCTGAGAAGAAATCTAATTTCAACAAGACAATTGGAAAGTGAAGGTTGTATATCTACATTTACAGATAAGGCATGGAAGAAGATAAGGTAATGACAAAGGGAGAGAAGGTAGGTACATTGTATTTATGTATTGGTAATGCTAACTCTTCAATCTCTTTAGCTTCTACAGGTGTGGATACAACACTGTGGCATCGTAGGCTTGGACACATGAGTGAGAAGGGGATGCAAATACTTCACAAAAGGAATTTGTTGTTAGATCTTAAACAAGTTGATTTGGATTTTTATGAGCACTGTATTTATGGAAAACAAAAGAGAGTCAGATTTCTTAGAGTTGAGAAGGAAAATAAGAAGGAAAGTTAGAGATTGTACATACAAATGTATGGTGACCAACTCATGTATCATCTCTTGGTGGCTCTCATTATTATGTTACTTTTATTACTGATGCAACTAGAAAAACTTGGGTTTATTGCATTCGAAAAAAATCTAATGTTTTTCACACTTTTAAGAGATGGAAAGATTTGGTTTAGAATGAGATAGGAAAAAGGTTGAAGTGTCTCAGATCAGACAATGGAGGTGAACTCTACAGGAAGGAGTTTGATGATTATTGTTCATGTCATAGGATTCGTAGAGAGAAGACAGTTCCAAGAACACCACAAGAAAATGGTGTGTCATAAAGGATGAACAGAACAATCATGGAACATGCAAGGAGTATGAGATTGCATGTTGGGTTGCCCTTACAGTTTTGGGCAAATGTTGTAGATATTGTTGTTTAATTAATAAACAAAGGGCCTTCAAGCTCCTTGGATGGTGGTATTGTAGAGGAGGCATGCATAGGTAAAAAGGTAAACTACTCATTTCTAAAGACTTTCAGTTGTGAAGCATTTGTCCATATTGATAAAGAAAATAGAACAAAACTTGAGGCAAAATCCAAGAAGTGTACCTTTATTGGATACAATGTTAATGATTTTGGTTATCGCTTATGGGATTATGAAAATCATAAAATCATTAGGAGTAGAGATGTGGTATTCAATGAAAAGGTCATGTATAGAGATCGGTTACAGGAAAAGAAACATAAAAGGAAAACACATAATACACGGTGCTTGATGAAATCAAAGAAAATGAAATTCCAAAGGTACCAGAAAATCAAAAAGTACAACAACAAGAGCAACAAGCACCTCGAACTCCTGCAAGTGTTGTTAGAATATCTATCAGGTTAAGTAGACTCCCTGAACGATACTCTCCTTCATTGTAGTACACTTATTGTTGACTAACACTGGTGAACCAGAAAGTTCTAAAGAGGCATTGTAGCTAGACACAAAAAAGAAGTGGGAGCAAGGCATGAAAGAGGAAATGGATTACTTGGTAAAAAACAAGATTTGAGATTTGGTTCAGTTTCCTAGAGGGAAAAGAGCATTGCATAATAAATGGGTTTACAGGTTGAAGGAAGAAGATGGAGGAAAAAATAAATACAAGGCTAGACTTGTTGTAAAGGGGTTTGCACAATAGAAAGGAATATATTTTGATGAAATATTTTCTCATGTTGTTAAAATGACTTCAAGTGGGACTATTTTAAGTGTTGTGGCAACAAAAGATTTGCATATTGAACAATTAGACATAAAAACAACTTTTATCCATGGGGATTTCGAGGAAGATATTTATATGCAGTAGCCACAGGGGTATGAGGTCAAAATAAAAGAGAATTTGGTATGAAGGTTGAAGAAGACCTTGTATGGACTAAAGCAACCTCCATGGTAGTGGTATTTGAAGTTTGATAGATTTATGCCAGAACAAGGTTATACTAGATGCCATTCTGATCACTATGTTTATTTTAAGAGGCTAGAAAATGGAAGTTATATTATCTTGCTATTGTATGTAGATGACATGCTTGTTGTAGGGTCTAACATGCAGGATATAAATGTGCTAAAAAAGAAATTAGATACTTCATTTGCGATGAAGGATTTGGGTGTTGCAAAGAAAATCATTGGTATGAGAAAAACAAGAGATGGGAAAAATCACAAATTGGCATTGTCTCAAGGTGAGTACATAGAGAAGGTGTTGGAGAGGTTTAGAATACAAAATTCAAAACCAGTTAGTATACCTTTGGCCAACCATTTCAAATTAACGAAGGAAATGTGTCCCAAGACACAAGAGCAGATAGAATACATGTTCAAGGTCCTTTATTCATCAACAGTTTGTAGCTTGATGTATGTTATGGTGTGCACAAGACTAAATATTCCACATTCAATGGGAGTTGTGAGCAGGTATACAAACAATCTAGGTAAATAAAATTGGGGGGAGGTAAAATGAACTCTTGGGTATTTGAGAGGTACTTCTACTCATGCATTATGTTTTGTAGGTTCAGGCACTATTCTACAGGGATATGTTGATTCAAATATGGCAGATGATAAAGATAGCAGGAGAAGCGCCACATGGTATTTTTTTACTGTAGGTGGAACATCAGTAAGTCAGATTTCAAAACTACAAAAGGTTGTTGCACTTTCAACAATGGAAGCAAAGTATGTTGTTGCTACAGAGGCTAGTAAAGAGATGATTTGGTTACAGAGGTTTATGGAGGAATTGGGACAAAAGCAGGAGAATAACAGGTTGTATTGTGAAAACCAAAGTGTCATTCATCTTGCAAATAACTTAGCTAAGACTAAGCATATACAGCTCAGGTACCATTTCATACGATCTGTTTTGGAAGATGGACAATTGAAATTGGAAAAGATACATACTAGCTAGAATCCTGCAGACATGTTAACGAAGGTAGTAACTGGGGAGAAACTGAGTTCCTACTCAGTTTCAATTGGCCTTCAAGCATGAAGGTGAAGATGAGAAATTTGTCAGGTCCAAGGTGGATCATAGTCTAACATGTACAACAATAGTAGAGTTGTTGTGATCAGTCTCCAAGTGGGACATTGTTGGTTGTGGAGCCTTATTATCTTCCTGATTCAGAGGTCTTGTTTCAGCCATGTTTGGACCCCATTACCTGATGGGGGATGTGGGGGGGATTTCCCCCCCACTTCTCTCGCCGAGGGGGTTTGCGAGGGGTGGGACGAGAAATTTTGGAGCCCCCCCTGGTGGAGGATTTGGAGGCAGCGCCTTCGAAGCGAAATTTTGGGGAAAATTTCCTTGTAAAAGATTGTAAGTTCATAGTCAATCTGGACCATTCATTATAAGGTCACGGATCTGACGGTAGAATTTATGTTATGGATTTTTTCTCTCGAATGCAACCCTCTTTTATGTATGAGGGAATTGTATTGCGACTATGTGAGTGAGTGAGTATTGTATTCTGAGAGAGGAGACTATGAGAGAAAGAAGAGGAAGTTACAATGGGTATGTTGTAGGTTGTATCCCTTCATTTGTTGGATAATAATAAAGAAAGGACCTGGCAATTTCTCTGGTGGACATAGCCCACACTGGGTGAACTATGTATATTTGTTTCTCTATCGTATTGTGTATCTTTTTTTCTTTTTCTTTTTCTTTTTTTTTCGGAGGAAAATTGCATAAATTTTATTAATATATATATAATTTACATTATGAAGAATTCATGTTGAGGCATACATTTAAATCCTTTGGCTTATAGCCATCTAAGGAGCTATCCTCTGAGGATGTGTAAAAGGTCCACAAAAAAGGGGTCCCAAAATAAAGTAAACTCCTTACATTAACTATAAATTGAAACTGCTCGTTTTGACAGGAATCTAGAGGATCTGCACCAAAGAGAATTATGATACACTGCACTCATTCTGTGAATGATCATTGTGAGAAGTCGAGAGCCATCTCCCCTTAAAGTAGTTAATTCCAATCAATGATCCCATAAAGAGGCAAAATATAAATATTGTAATATCCATGAACCGATTCCAAAAGAGACAAAAAAAAATTTAAAGAGCCACTGCCTGATTAAATTTGTTCTATAAATGGTCGATGGAAATGCCCATAGCTCTGACCGTCCTTAAATTCTAAGATGTGCCACTGCCCAAGAGCCAAGAGAGAACCTTCTTTAGATAAGGAGTCTGCCTTGACATTCCTTTCCATGTAAACATGATTGAAGGACAAATTTGTGAATAAATTTGAAATTGTAAAGACTTCATCTATAATAGAAGAAAGTAAAATATTATGACATTGTTGGGTTCTCCTCATCTAGTTGATGACCAACATTGAGTATCCAAAAATTTGAAGGTTTGAGGTCTCCTTTTCACAAGGAAAAGTGAGCAGAAGTTTTAGAGCCAAAAGTTTTGCAATATTATTTGTTCCTTGGCCCAAACCCCACTTTAGGTTGAAATAATGTGAATGGGAAAAGTAGAGAACTCCCCCACGCCCACAACAAGTTCCATTTTCTTGAGAAACACCACTGAAAAAAGCCCATGGTCGTAAAAAATCGATTTGTTCCACTACCACCTTCCTGGGAGGAGGACCATCCTTTCCTTGAGGGAAATGTGCAAGGATTGTGAGGCTTTGGGCAACAATTATATCAAGAAGGGAAGCCTTATCTTTGAAAATAACAACATTACGAGCAATCCAAACAGCCCAGAGAATAATTAGGGGAAGTGCCTTGATGGTTTTAAATCTTTGGTCCTGTACCCAGGTTCTCCAGACCTCTCTAATGGAAGTCCCAAGCCAATTGCAATTATAACCTAGTGAAGAAGAAACAACTCTCCAAGTTTGAATACAAAAGGGACACAATAAGAAAAGGTGTGTAGAAGTTTCCTCGTTCCCCTTGCATAAAGGGCACCAACCCGACCCTTCCAAACCTTTGAGTTTCATTCTATTCCAAGTGGGAACCTTTCTCTTGCTGAGACACCACATGAACATCCAAGCCTTTAGTGGGATTTTGGATTTTCAGACCCCCTTCCACCACCAATCAGGAGCATGTGGTCTGTGATTGATCATTAAAAAGGAATAGCCATCTTTTGGGGTATAGACCCCGAAAGGACTGAATTGTCAAATTAGTTCATCATCTTGGTCTTCGAGTTTTATATGACTCAATTGGAAAGACCTGATGTATGCACTCCAGTGAACAAAGAGTTGTTCTTCCAAGTTAAAATCTTGTGCATCTTTCCAACCCTGTCTCCAAATCATTGTTTGTTTTTCATCTACGATCTGATTTAGATGGAAAAATCCCATCTCATGCAATCAGTCAATTAAAACTTGAGGAAGGATATGCTGACCATTTATGCCCGACCATGGATCTCTACCAATCCTGAGGAAATTTCCTTTTCCAACCTTCCAAGCAAGCACTTGGATAATAACCGGAAAATCTTTGACAAGGGCCTTCCACATGATAGAGTTGTTTTGGAAACTATGTGTCGGTCCTCTAATCCACTCCACCATTGAATCCAGGCTTATATATTTTTGAGTAACTATCTTTGACCATAAATTTTCTGACTGGATCAGCCTCCAACCCGTCTTGGTTGCAAGAGCAGTGGAAATTTTTTGGATATTTTTCAGTCCCCAACCTCCCAAAAACTTTGGCAAAGCTAGAGAAACCCATTTAACCCAAGGCATCAAAAAACTATCCTTCTAACCTCCCCTGAGAAATTTGAAGCATATCTTCCTTATTTTGTCTACAGTACCTTTTAGAATCCAAGCCATAGAAATCCAATAGATTGGAATTACCTCAAGTATATATTTTACTAGAATCAACCTGTCAGCTCTAGATTACCACCTGAAACTCCAAGATTTTAGTCTTTTTTCGAGATTTGCAAGTAACCAATTCCAATCTGATTTTGTGTAGGAGTTTGGTTTTAGATGAAAGCCTAGATACTTTAAACCTTCGTCAAGGGGATTTTCTGCAAGGGGAAAGTGGTATTTATAGATCAATATTTCCTTTGGGTCCATAAGATGTGTTGAGAGAGTAGATTTTGAGCTATTTATTTACATTCTCATAGCCCTGCTAACAAGGTCTAGGATGGATCCCAACTTTTCGGCATCCCCTCTTAATCTGCTATAGAAAATTAGTACATCATCTACAAAAAGAAAATGAGTGAGGGAAAGATGGTGGGTAAGAGGAATACACGAGAAACTTCTATTATTCTTAGCTTCAGATAAGGCCCTACTTAGACCTTCAACTACTAGCAAAAATAGAAGAGGGGAAAGAGGGAATCCCTGCCGGATCCCTCTCTCTACAAAAAAGAAAGGTGGGGTCGCCCCGTTTATGAGCACGGTGAAGGAAACCGTAGTGATGCAACTCATGATCCAATTTATAAAGGAAAAGGAAAAGCCCAGATGAGTGAGTAGTAGTTTCAAGAAAAGCCAACCGACTCGATCAAAAGCCTTTGATAGATCAGTATTTAACACTGCTCCTTTTAGCCTCGGTGTCTTTATACTGTGCATAGCTTCCTAAGTAACACCAATTGCTTCATGGATCTGTCTGCCTTCCAAAAAACCAAACTGTTCTTGGGATATGGATTTATAGAGGATACCTTTTATTCTTCTGCTAATGATTTTTGCAATTATTTTATAAATGCAGTTGCACAAAGAAATGAGTTTGTACTCATCCAAACTTTCTAGAGCATCCTGCTTTGGAATTAGAGCAATGAAAGTGGCATTGAAAGGAGGGTGGATGAAGCCATTAACTTTGAGAATATTATGTCCGATGAGATCGAAAAGACCTACATAGAAATCCATGGACCAACCATCAAGACCCAGACTTTTTTCTTTTTGGAAATTGTGGAGGACTTATTTTAATTCTGCTTCCATTACTTCATCCATTAGGTCTAGATTTTCCTCCTCTTACAAAATGGGGGAAGTATAATGCCATCTAAAGGGTGGCATCTATGGACACCCTTATGTCTGTTGTATATAATGATTTGAAGTGTTGACACACAAGCCTTGCCAAATCTTCAAAGGAAGAGAGTTTCCTTCCCGATTGATCCTTTAGCCCCCATATGGTGTTTGCCAATTTCCTGCCTTTTGCATAAGCTTGGAAAAAAATTGTATTTTCATCCCCGTTGTGAAGCCACAGTGCCCTACTCTTTTGTCTCCATTCTTGTTCCCTGGCTTGGAGAAGCTCTCTTCTATTCTTTTCCAGGGATAAGAGGGCCTCTTTTTCTGTTGGGGTGGCAAAACCTCATTTTTCAGAGTCATAGAGGGATTGAAGTGCTTCTTCCGTGCTTATAATGTCTTGTTCCAGCTGCTGCTTTTTCCTTTTTGCCCAAGCTTTTGTGGCATTTTTTAGGGATTTTAATTTCCTTGTGAATTGGACAGCAACATGCTCTGTTGGCCCTAAAGGAGCCCAAACTTCCTTTACCAACTTTATGAAACTTTCCTCTTTTAACCAAATAGAGTTAAATTTGAAAGGGCTAGCTAGTTTTTTGGTGGCTCCTGTTATCTCCATAAAAATTGGGTAGTGATCTGTTTCCCCTCCTAAACCTACCCATTATCTGAAGAGAATAGGCTCTTCAACCAACCAATTTGAAATCAAAAAGTAATCCAGTCTCTTTGATATATGATCTTCTCCCAAGCGCTTATTTCTCTAAGTGGGGCCAAGCTTTGTAGGGGCAATATCAATCAGCCCTACCCACCCCATCTTACGTACTATGAAATCTGAGAGAGAATCTTCCTGGGCTCTCTGCCCCCAAGATTCGGCCGCCCCAATGGAGAAGTTTATATCCCCACCCAAAATGAGAAAACGATCTTTTAAGAAGGATTTTTCTAGAAGGGAATTCCAAATTTGAGGTCGATCCTGAGTGGGGCCATAAATGTTTAAAATCGTAAAATATTTCCCCAATTATGCCACATATACAGACATACCTTGGCCAAAGGGGAAGCCCCATGAAGATTCAAGCTTTATGGATTTTTGGTTCCATCCCATTGCCAGACCTCCCACACGACGAGAGGCATCTGGACCAAAGAAAGAGTAGCCCTTTAAGAGCCTTCCAGCAGTGGAACAATCAAGGCCTCTACCTCGAGGGTTTCTTGTAACATCACAATATCAGGTTGTGCTATCTCCAATAGCCTTTGGAGGGTGAGACATTTGGAGGGGCTTTCCAACCCCCTATAATTAAAAGAGAGCAGTTTCATTTGGAAAACCCTTCAGGGGTTGGAAATGCTCTAAGTGCCCCAGAGATGGATAGTTTTCTTCCCGCTGCGACATCCATAGCCACATGATATTGTGCTTTTGAGAGAAACGATTTTCTTCCCCTCCCTCTGCAGAAGGATCCAATTGGTGGGTTTAAACTCAAACCTTGGAGAGAGGCATCCTGATTCCCAACATAAGAGACCGTTCAAAAATGTAATTGATAGTAGATGGTCTCTTCCTCTGTCAACATAGAGGAGTCTTGAATTTGTGAAGGGGGAGGGAGAGAGGAAGGGATCATGGCTTGGGCGAAAGAAAGACCAGAGAGGGAGGGGGCCTGGGGAAAAAGGTAGAGGGAGAGTCTTCAAGTTGAAAGAAGAAGGGATGCTTTTAAACTTACTTATGCCCAAAGATTCGGGGATAAAGACTGAAGATAAACAAAATTTATAGAGACGAGAGAAAGAGGAGACATACCCAAGTGAGCATCAATTCCTTTCTTTATCTAGTAGTTAAGAGTGGTAGGAAGCATATCTGGAGCTTAGCGCTTCCCCTTAGCCTTTGACTAGTGGACTAAAACACTCCCTATCCTCTGCTTAGCCAAATTCATAGCTTTTCGTGCTGTAAATTCTTTCCATGCTCGAATTGGTCCTCGCAACTGAAGAGGAGGCGTCACTTCACTTCTACCAGAGCTATAAGGAGAGGATGTTCTATGTCTAAAACTCTATGAAAAGGGGGCTTTGTGGCTCATTGAAAGGGATCATTTCACAGCCCCATGTCCATGTTTGTGGCATCTATGGTATTTGAAAGGAATACCCTCATAGTCAAGAGGTCGTATAAATAGTAAGTCTCCACAAGTGAGCTCCAACATATCCAAAAGGCCCTTTCTGATGTTTAACGAAGCAAGAATCCAAGCCACAAACATTTTGCCTCAGGATAAAAAAGACATATCCGCCTTCATAAAAGTTCCCATTGTGTTGCCAATCTTCTCGAAGCATTTCCAACTCCAACACTCCGGCGACAACCTTGATAGCCTTACCCAAATTGGAAGTTCATCAATCCTTTCATGGTTTGTGTCGAAAAAAGGGGTCCATCTCTTCAAAAATAAAGGCATAGAGTTTATACACAAGGGGTCACGCAAGACTCCGCACACATCCGTTGTTTTATGGAATTTGAACATAAACAACCCTTTTGCAAGGGTATGCACTAACGACAAAGGGAAACCCAAATCCCTCCAGTCAGAAGAGACCCACACCTTTATATGGTTGAGGCTTAGATGCCTCCCATTTGCGCGCCCCACGATTTCTTTTTCAACTAGATCTGGGACCTCTGGAATCATGAAGTCATCCCCAAGAGCCAAAGAGTACGGACGAGGGACCACCTTCGAAGGCCCTCGACGCTAGACGACTAAGGGGTGGTCTAAAGGACAAGGGTGAGGGAGGGGAGAAAACAATAGTTTCCAAACCAACAACACAAGGAGAAGAGGGGGGGATCAGGAAGTCATTCAAATCCAAAGAAGTAGGGAGACCCGGCTCCAAAAGGGGGGGAGGGGAGAAAGAAGGACAATGACCGAGCATAAAGCTTAACAAATCTGGAGAAATAATCCAATCTGGAAATTGGCTGGAAAGGAACCCTCCTAACTCAAATGAAAAACCCAGACGGACTCTTGGGCTACCAAATCAGACGCAGAACTCCAAATTTTT
>ML830920.1:74680-91636 GCA_009831015.1 Picea engelmannii | reverse complement strand
CTGGAGGAAGAACAACACGCATGGGAGAAAGACCTAACGTAATAAGGGTTAGGGTTTTGATAATATTCTATAAATGGCTGAAGAGCCCGAAATGTATAAATATAGATACGAAAGTATCATATAGTAGTTGTTGTTGTTTTGATTATTGTGTGGATGAATGATATTGTATTTGTTGTTGAGAGTCGAGAATTTGAGAGTTAGGTTTTCGAGTTCAGTTTTGGAGACTGTAACTACGCATGAGCGTAGGCGATATGTAATGGTTTTAGCTGTATGAACCGATTTTGTAAGTTGTTGAGCAAAGGAGATACGAGGGAAGGTAGATCTGAGGATTAGACCACAGGTTGTGGAGCCTGGTGTGGTCTAGTTCGCCTCACATAGATCTTACCCAATTTTGTGAAGAATTGTAAGCGCGTGGCACCAGGAATGCATAACTGCCATAATAAAAAAGCCAAGAGCTAAATCTTTGTGGACGTAGCCTAGAAGGGGGTGAACCACGGTAATACTCGTTTAATATGTTGAATGTATGCATGCCTTTTCTTTCTTTCAACAATTATGGGTTAAGCTTGATGAATGAGTTAATACATTGCTATGAATCTGGTTATACTTTGCTTAAATTACACTGTGGGATATACGTATGCGACTCCAAGGAATAAGTAGTCTCCCTTACAGCTCACGGTATCTGGCATTAATCAAGAAACCCCTGTCCCCTACTCTGTCCTAGGCTGTGAACACCTGAGTCTTACAACCACCCATTTAAAGCTATCTCGGGTGAAACTACACAGCGCCTTTCGGGTGTTGTGTTGCCTTCTGGTTTACCAGGAGGGCTGATAGTTTTAAAGGCTTTGTTGGAACCCCGAATGACATGAACCCTGGGTCAATGATTCAGATAACCCGAGAAGGGAATTGATAACCAACGGCTGGCCATCCAACTGATCGTATTCGTAATCTACCTGCTCCTCCATAGCGGCTAGTATATGCCCACCTAGCAAAATACGACAGAAAAAAAACTAAAAAGAAAATCGTCCACGAAGAGAAAAAAACTGGAGGAGACTATCACCTCCCACGGGCCTAAGGTAAACTGCAGGGCGGAGCAAGCCTAGGGAGACCAAGAAAAAACCGAGGTCGCCTGCGGCTAGGGTTCCCATAGAGGTACCCATCAAAATAAAATCAAAAAATTAATCCTCCCTATCAGAACTTGGCTTACAATTTGTGTTGGCTTACAATTTGTGTTTATGTCTAGATAAATGTCATTTGTTACCAAGTGAGGTTTGTTGTAGACTATGTGAGGTTTTTATGTAAGGAAAGTATGCCTAAATTTGCAATTATATGTTAACATAATATGGTTATTATTGATTGGTAAGGAAATATCCATACTTAACTTTCCCACTTCTTTTCCTAAAAGGAATAAACACAAATATATTATAACAAGGGGAGTTGCAAAGCAGCAAGCCCCTGCCTCTAAGTAAGAAAGAAAATGAAGGTTTGATAAGTAAGGTTTGATTTCTCATGATCGACACCTTTGGATTGATCATGGCACCGCTCTCCCTGCCCTGCGCACGATCCACATACTTATAGTTGATTGCTTCTATCTGCTTTCCGGTGTCTTTTTACAAGCGGTGGGGTGGGGCGAGAGGATTTTGCTTACGGACAAAACACTCGAAAATCAAGACGAGAGGAGGACAAGGGAGGGTTGCGAGAACGGAGTGGCAGAAAATGAGTAACCTTCACAGAGTAGTACAAAGGAGTCAAGATAGGAAGATCCGTAGGGATTTCCTTGAACACAAGTAGTAATTTTTGGTACTTTGAGTAGATATTTAAATTATTCTCTCACTAGACCTTTGTCATGCAAAATGGATTGGTAGGGAGGGAGGCCTAGGTTCTGTCAAGGTATTTGGGGTATGGGGAATTTTTGTGTATGAAGAGCAGTGAAATAAGTTGCATATATTTGTATTTTTTGTGGTTCAAAGTGATCGGAGCATGGGAAGATGGTGTTGGTCATAGCAAAAGATAAGATGTCGCTAGTGGTGATTTGCGGGTTTTGTACTGGGCCAACATGATGTGCAATGGATTGTGCTGGAGCTGAAATAATCATTGTTAAGTGGGGAATAAAATGTTGCACTTACCATAAATAAAAGTAAACTGTCAACCATAATTAACAATAATAATCACACGGATCCTCATTTTACACGTTGATGAGTTGCATGTTGTCCAACCTTCCAACAACCAGAGGTTGGATTCCATGAATCCCTTGAAAGGCTCCATTATGCATGTTGAGAACTCTAGTTCTACTATCAATCATTGTGATCTTTGGCCGCTTCATATTGCCTTGCAATATCGTAATAATTGCGTAATGAACTATTGTGGTACTCAATTGCTTCTGTGATATACTTTTGTGATTCCTGTAACCACACTTCCCACAACATATTTGTTGCATGATATAGAAATCTGCAGTAAACTGTTTTGATATTATGAGATACTCAACCAACAGGTTCTGGTATTCAGTGCTCATGGCTTACCAAATTTACATAAGAACTAATTATCTTGCACAACATCCTATGGCTGTAGTCAATCTTGAGCATGAGTTTGAGGAATTTTCATTGTCATCTAAAATTTTATAATTTATAAAGTAGTCTAATTTATAAAGTAAACAATGTTACATGTTATAGGTTATTTATTATTAATTCATATTAAATCTGAACGTCTAAGTTTATAAAGTAAATAAAGGCTGCAGCGTATCTTCATAACTGCCATGTGTCATGACTGATTGCATAAACAATTAATGCAACCTGTCATTATAGCTGACACTTGTTGTTACTCACTGATCCAGGTGCCAGAAATTAAACCTTTCTAGATCTAAAACAACACCCAACTCAACTTGCTTATGCAAGAAAACTTGCTTTTATATACTGCATTTCTGTTTTTTTCTCCATGCTACCAGTACAGAAAATCTAGTCAAAATACCATTCTCCATTATTATAAAACAACACCTAGCTTACCTATTTTTGTTGCTAGCTGCTCAGGTTTTCAGAGGATGAGAAGATCAGATTCAAAAGGCTAGGCTATGGATTCATGGACAGTGATTTTGGTTGCTTTGAGTTATTTACTGGCAGATCATTCCTTACTTGTCGTTGCAAAGTGAAAGAGGTCGTTTTGGGGGTCTGGAGTCATTGAGCTGCCAGTGACCCGCCAGTCTGCCTCCAGTAGTCCCATCTGTCTTTGTTGAAGGCATCGCAGAAGCTACCTCTGATGTTATTACTCATTACAAAAAAGCACAACCCTGGAATTTGGTGAGTTCTTACTGGCTTATATTATAATAGAGTAATATTCTATGACGTAGAGGTATGTTCAAAACATTCTATGAATATTTTTCGTTGGGAATGATTGCAAGCTATATGACGTTTTTGTTGAAAAAATGCACAATTTCAAAATTTTCTTGTACCTCCCAAAGTACAAGCGATACGGATAGCTGTTTCAACGGATCGAAATGGCCGCATCTCCATCATTGAATTGCGAAGGATGAGGTTCCTTGGTGAAGACAGCTTCTATACCCTCCACCTTGTTATGAATTTCGGGAAGCAGTTCGGATACATTTTTTTCATTTGAGATCTTGCTATCCTTCAATTTTCCCCACAGAACAACGTATAGCCATATAGCAGTAAGAACTCCTCCCAACACACTGTATTCAACAAATAAGTACAGTTAGCGCCTTGGACCATCCTATTTGCAAAAACGATTAACCTCGATTTCAATTTGATGAGTTCATAAGGGTATAGAAATAAACCTGCCCAGAAAGATTTTCTCATGTAAAATGATAGCTGCTAACCACCATTCCCTCGCCGAAGTAGTTGACAACACAACAACCAGCGAGATTGGATTCTTTCGTTCGTTTCGTATAGTAAGGGGGTGGGGTAAGCTTCGCACAAGAGCGCTAACAACTACTTAATAAGTTTCATCAGTGGATTTGACATATTCAACAACTGAATCAAAAGCAACAACAAAGGCAGCATAAGAATCTGGATCCTAATTTAGGACAGATTTCCACGAAAGGAAGGAAAGCTTGCTTAACTCGAGTTAGAATTCTCAAAGGAATGAGCTAAATTCGATTCAAGGGCTCCGGTTCCACCAATTTCTTTATACTTAAAAGAAATAAGTTCCCTGTGCAAACTCAAACCGAAATCTCGGCGTAAGGGCTTTGGTTCCATAAATGCCACGATTATCATCATCAACTGACTGAATGCTGTGGCAAATACAGTTCCTTTTAAGCGTATGCACAAGCCTTGTATGTAATAGGCAAGTGCTGACGTCACTACTCCCTGCACCCAAAAATATTAGTTGTTGTACTGTATAGTTTAACACCATATCCCAATCTCCAATTCTTCAATTGAACCGGAAGAAAAGCATTTAAGATATTTCCATTGACGAAAGAAAAAACCCTAACTTACAGAGTAGACTGCAGCGAGAGGGTTGATGTTCCATCCTAATGCCCACTCGGCAGGATGACGTACGACAGATAGGCCGAGGACGGTTGCATGTAATGTTCCCAGAAAGCATATTAAGGTGACAAGCGATAGTTGAGCAGGATATCTCTTCAGTACTGCAGCCTGCACATTCAAAATCTTTAATTAAAGTTGTAATTTCAAGATTATTATCATATATATTTTTTGAGAGACAAACATGTCAAAGGTAAATGATCACCTGCAGGATAAACAATCCTGGCCAAGCAAGAGTGGCCGCAATTATCAGAAGGGAGACTACTATCCAGTCTTCATTAGCAATTGCAGCAGTTGCTGACGTTCCGCTTGAAGATGTCTAGGGAGATTGATGATGTGCAGACCAAACCATCTTAACAAGAGGACCTTTGTATAACGTCATCAACATTGCTCCCCCGACACACGCAATCGTTCCCACTATCATCTTTGCTTGACTACGTAGCTTTTTGATATTCAAGAAACTGCAAAGCATACATAAAGATGTGGTCGAGCTTAGCGTTCAAGAATTTGAACTGAAAGTGCTTAATCTTCTTAACCGACTGGTTGTCTTCGGTTCAGAAGATGTGAGGGATGTGCAGACTACTTACGGGAGCATGGTGAGTGAGCTAGTGATAGTTAGCACAGGGAAGGCATAATTGGAAGTATGCATCCAAGCTACAGCTGGACAGAGCGGGTAGAACTTGCATGCAAGCTACCAAGTGTTTACATACATGCAAATGAACCACTAGAATTTGCACCACTAGACACCACTGCCACCGCCACCGACTTTGACATTGTTATGAGTTATGAACTATGAGTGCCCAAACATTAAATGTTTGGAATTAATGCTAACTTGAAAGTTAGCATTAATCCACTTACTATGTATCTATTATAAATACATATATGCTTTCCTAAGTTTAAACGCTTTTGCTTTATCTCTGCCTGGATATTAGGCCAAATAAGGTGATCAAATTTCTCATTGGTTTAGGTAAAGCATGTACAGAATTCCTGTGGAACTTATTGGACAAAAAAAAATGCTTAATATATCTTCAAGATAAAACTTAGGATAACTATGCATCGGTGGACAAAACCGTTTACTAGGAATAAACACAAATATATTATAATAAATCTTAATTACGTCGAATAAACACAAATATATTATAATAAATCTTAATTACGTCGAAGGCGTATACCTATTGACAATGGGCACAATTAATGATCTTTTAACTTTATTTAACCTTAAACCCTAATCTGATGGCTATGCATTGAAGATGCTGGCATATTCTTAGTCGTCCTCCAAAATCAATGGGTCAGATTTATTGTTCATAACTTTCTTGCATTTATCAAGACATCCGTTAACATGTTTACTTTTTAACATTTACCTAATCACATTAAAAAATTACTGTAAGAATATGTAATTGCCACGTTTAAATGATTAAATAAGATTAAACCATGCAACCAAACGTTTCATATTACCACATACGGATTATGAATTACCACAGATGTTTTATGCCACGCATTCTTAGCTGACCTTTAGGCGTTCTCAGCCACGAGTTAGCGGCTGTGCTAGTAACACTAACTCTAAAATCTGCATACAGGTCAACCTAGATAGATGGGTTGTATGTATCCTTGTCCTAGAAGGGCATCTGTCGGATGGGCCTCACAGCTGGAAGGAATGACTGTAGCTCGTCACCTATTTTAAGGACTAGACTCAAATAAAGGCATTTACCCGCCAGAAGGAAGAGGGCTGTGAATATAGGTTTAGGCTGGAGAAGTCGAGTGGAGGTGTCATTTCTGCTTCTGGCGTGTATTTCTATTGCAACAACAGAGGGAGTTCTATAAGTAATTGGGGTGTTTTGAAATGCCAACATCAACAACTAATCCTCATATGGGTTGCTGGTATGAGTTATTTCCAAAATCTTCAAGTAGTTTTGAACTGCAAGGATAACCATCAAATGAAACCAAATAGAATTCACACATGGTTGCTACTTTTCTGATAATAAAAGAGTAATGTCTTCTTCCTTCCTTGATTGTGTTGAACCTGAACCTAGCTTCGTTTAATCATATCTTACATCATAGCTACGTTGAGTTAATGTTCATGTTATGAGAAGGTTTAGGAGTCATAACTATGTGATGTCCCCATCTTCCTGAATAGCCTAGACATAGGTCACTGAGTAGTCTATGCTTTCTCGTAGGCTATAGTCAGTTTACTGTTAGGGAAAGAGGAGAAATAAGGAGGATATTTGACCCAAACTTAGGAAAATCCACTTTATCCTAAGACAACGAAGAATTAGATGGAAAAGGGAGTCGAAAAGGCTTAAAGCAAAAACCCTAATATGACCTGGGGTAAAGCGCAACTCTCGGCTAGGGTTAAATCACAATTAGGTCATCGGAGGTATTAAAGATGAAATCTGACCTAATTGCTCAGGAGGGATATACAGATTTGGAAATCAAAGCCCAGAGGAGGTCAGGCGACTTCATTGGATTGTTTGGTGGTGTTCTGGACGAAACCACTCACGGTGACAGGGTTCGAAGTTGAAAGACACTCCCTAGTCTACCGAGGAGATCATCCAGATCTTCTATTGCATTTCAGAGTAGGCCCGCAGAGCCATCCAGAGCTTGCGTATGTATCCAACGCATTGTTGAGTTGTAGCGCTGAGGATTGGAGGGCTTTCATCACTGGAGTAGGTCGCATATGCCTAATCTCTCTGACATACTCAGATTCCTTCCAGCAGAGATCAGTAGGAGGCAGGGCGCTTCCATTGAGACAGTTTTTGACCTATTCTGACGGCATAAACCATCAGAGCAACCCCCTACAACATCAATTCAGTCACACTTAGCAGCAGATCCATCCAGGATTTGTGTGGAGTCCGACAGAGAAGATTCAGTCTTGCTCAAGTAGGGCGATTTGTGCAGGCACTAGGGCGACCCCTCAGAGACAGATTTCGCGCCATTTTGACCACCAGAGCTCCCAGGGCGAGTTTTCCAGTGCATGCAGCAGTTGCAACGGTTTTTGTGTCTTTTTTGTAGTCCGACAGCAGCCATCCAGATATCTTCCACATTTGGAGCATACCATCCGGATCAGGTTCCTTGCTTATTTATTTCATTTATTAGCATATATTGATGTGTGTATTCCAGTGTCGATCTGACCTATAAGATCCACTGAAGAGTTGTTGTCATTTCCGCATTTCATTATTCTGCCATTACTTTCAGTTAATAAAAGAAGAGCTAAAGCTCCTATTGTCCGAGCATTGTGCATGCTTATATGGTTCCATATTATAGATAAACATCAGTCAGAAACCCTACATTGCAAACACACCACAATTACAGCAACAAAGACAGTTGCGCAGACCCTAGGGACAACATCCAGAGATAGATCCATACTCAAGGATATTTCGGTGGTATCAGAGCTTCCATCCTGCAAGTCTGTGAAGAAGGCATCATAGCCTTATGATTATAGGTTCAGGAGAGGAGAATCCAGAGGGTCGAGGCCACATAGGAGATGAGTACGTACAATGCCGTAGAGGTAATCACAGGAACAAGAGAGACCGACACAAGAGGGTAGTGTCAGAGCCAGAATCAGATCACCAGGACCGGATTTGCATCGGCTCTAAGACAGAGGCCGAGATAGAGGAGCAGATGGGAGATAGAGCAGAAAACCTACATGATCGGGGGAAGAACGTTGAGATTCCCCAGGATAGCACTCAGGCCATTCTGAATGACCTTTCCAGGGGGTAGAGGGAGATGATGCAGGCCATAGCACAGATGGCCATTAGCACCCAGTTGATACAGAGCAGCATGGGAACTACAGGTGCAGCTGGCGGAGGAGGAGCCAGTGGGTCTAGCGGAAACCCCACAGGGTCGAGTGGAGGACAGTCACCTACTCACACCTACATCACATCGGGAAGGATTCCCAAACCACTCTACCCACAGTTCCAAGGTGATGTCTAGACAGTACAGACAGGACAGGGGCAGACAGGACCGCGGGATTCGTTTGCAGAGTATCAGAGGGACTACATGGCACCAGGGCCGGAGTTCCACGAGGATATGACATTGATAGACTATTGTACGATCAGGTATCGTAACATACCCTGGGATGAGCAAAGGGGTAATACACGGGGGCAGAATGTGGATTTCGTTCGAAAGGTTGGGAAAATCATTATTCCTTCCTTCGATGGATCTACCAGATGCTCGGCACAGGCATGGGTTCAGAAGCTTGACACTTATTTCAAGCTTAACCAGATGATCGAGGCAGAGGCGATCAGTTTCACCACTCTCCATCTAGAGGGAGAAGCTCACGAGTGGTGGTACCATGGTTTGGTCACACTAGGCCACAATCGTATCACTTCCTACCTAGAGTTTACCGAGAGGTTGATGGAGAGATCCTAAGCTCCAGTTCAGAGACTTGACTCAGTTGAGACAGACAGGCTCCGCAGAGGCATTCATAGCAGAGTTCCAGCGGAAGGCAGTAGCAGTGACAGATATCTCTGAGCAGAGATTGGTGATGCTCTTCACAGAGCAGTTAACCGAGCCACTGAGAGGCTGGGTAAAAGCCTTTAAACCCCACACCCTTCAGGATGCCATAATCCGTACCAGAGACATGGGTGAGTCAGTGCAGAAGTCCAAATTCTCTAAACCTTTCATACCACAGAAAGACAAAGACAAAGACCAGAGACCACCACAGAAGGATTGGAGGGGTAGAGAGAGATTAGATGATGAGACTATGAGAGAGCTCATGAGGAAGAAGCTAAGTTTCTCGTGCAAAGATCATTGGGTCCCAGGGCACAGGTGCATGGGAAAGGGTCAGAACCATTACATTGAGGTGGAATCTGGCAGTGACGAGGAGGAGGAGGCAGAGGAACATAGTATAGGTACAAAGAGCAGTTTAGGAGGTGAGTCAGTACAGGAGCCAGAGCCACCCGGGAAGAAGCCTCCACTGAAGGCAGAGGTTAAACCACCAGGGGGGTAAAACCTCAGAGAGAGGCCAAAGGAGGCACTATTGCTACCCTTTCAGACATATTGAGGTTCAACACTATCAGGCTTAAGGGCCTCATACAAGGACAATGCATCACAATGTTGGTAGACGGTGGGGCAACCCACAACTTCATAGATTCTTCGTTGGTGGCCTGCCGAGGGTTGCACACAGAGGAGTTCGAGGGATTCACAATAGCCATGGCAAATGGATACACTATGACATGCCTAGATAGGATTCCTCACCTGGAGGTTCGACTAGGTAACTATACCATGACAGACACATTCTATGTGGTAGATCTCTCAGACACAAATGCAGTGTTAGGAGTACAGTGGCTATATACACTTGGAGAGATAGGGTTTAACTACCAGACCTTGACTATGAGCTTCAGAGACAGAGATGGGTCCAAAGTAGTACTGAGGGGCATGTCGACAGGAGCACCCAGGGCGGTGTCAGCCAAGAGGATGGAGCGGATATTCCGTCATGGGGATGTAGCATATGCGGTAGAGTGTTTGATTACCACTAGGAGAGATGCCAGGGGGAGAGAGCAGTATCACCCACAGATCAAAGAAATGTTGGGGAAGTTTGAGCCAGTGTTTGGGCCAATTCCACCAGGGAGGCCCTCGGACAGGGGATTTGAGCACTCCATTGAGCTGGAGGCAGGGACTGCACCAGTGATCACGGCACCATACAGACACCCCAGGAGATTTAAAGACGAGATAGAGAAGACCATCAAAGAGCTTCTCGAGATGGGGCATATCAGGCCGAGTTCGAGCCCTTTTGCTTCTTCAGTAGTGCTGGTACTGAAGAAATATGGCACATGGACGATGTGCATTAATCACAGGGCGCTTAATAAAAAGACGATTAAAAACAGGTACCTGATTCCACAGATTGATGAGCTCATGGATGAGTTGCATGGTGCGGTGTTCTTCACGAAGATTGATCTTCGGTCAGGATACCATCAAATTGCTATCAGAGAGCAGGATGTGGAAAAGACAGAGTTCAGGTGTCACTTTGGGCACTTTGAGTTTATGGTCATGTCGTTTGGGTTGACCAATGCACCAGCCACATTTCAGTCGTGCATGAATCACATCTTCAGGGGACAGTTGAGGAAACACCTTATGGTGTTCTTCGACGACATCTTGATTTATAGCAGGACGTGGGAGGAGCATTTGACACACTTAGAGGAGGTCCTAGGCATCATGCAGTCACAGTCACTTTATGCCAAGGAATCCAAGTGTGAGTTTGGGATGAGGGAGTTGTTGTACTTGGAGCACATCATCAGCGAGCAGGGAGTGCAGGTACACCAGGAGAAGATCAGGGCCATTCTGGATTGACCAACACCCAAAAACCTCACAGAGCTGAGAGGATTCTTTGGGATATGCAACTACTACGTCAGAGGATTTTCACAACTAGGGGCACCACTCACCGATCTGACAAAGAAAGGTGCATTTCAGTGGATAGACAAGGCACAACAGACATTCGAGAAAATGAAGGAGGTAATGAGCACATGTCCTGTTCTAGCCCTTCCAGATTTTTTGAGACCCTTTGTATTAGAGTGCGACGCATCAGGGGTTGGCATTGGGGCAGTGTTGATGCCGAGGGGGCATCCCATTGTATTTGAGAGTAGGAAACTCAGTGAAGTCGAAAGGCTTTACCCCATTTATGACAAGGAAATGTTGGCTATCATGCATGCCTTAGCCAAATTCAGACAGTACCTGGTAGGCAGCAGGTTTATAGTGAAGACTGATCACAACAGTCTTAAGTATTTCCTAGATCAGAAGGACCTCGGTGAGAGGCAACAAAAGTGGGTCTCAAAGATCCAAGCGTATGAATTCGATATAGAGTACGTCAAAGGTAAAAGGAATGTCGTGGTAGATGCCCTATCCAGGAGGCCAGCAGGATGCTCTATGATGGACATATGTACAGATTGGAAGGCACATTTGTTGGTTGAGAATTCCAAAAACAAGTTTTCCTGCGAGATCATGGACGGACAGGTAGTGGACGACAGGTACAGAGTTCTCGATGATGTGATCTTTTATAAAGATCGGATATATTTGGTTCCTGAGTCCAAAATAAAAACACAGGTTCTGAGGGTCTGCCATGATTCCCCTACAGCTGGACACCAGGGGTACTTCAAGACCTATAGACGGATCAGAGAGAGATTCTCATGGAAGGGTCTCAAGGATGACGTCCTAAAACATATCAGGGAGTGTACGACTTGTCAGCAGAACAAGTCTGAGCAGACTCACCCGACATGATTACTTCAGCCTCTACCCATTCTAGAGCAAAAGTGGGAGAGCATATCTATGGACTTCATTACAGGTCTTCCTCGCGTGCAAGGAAAAGACTATATCTTTGTAGTGGTCGACAGATTGACCAAGTTTGCACATTTCTTTGCCATTCCCTCAAATTATAAAGCTATACAGGTAGCTGAGTTGTTTTTTAGAGAGATCTTTAGGTTGCATGGGCTACCCAAACAGATAGTCAGTGACAGGGATGGGCTCTTCCTCGGTGCATTTTGGCAGGAGCTCTTCCGATTGACAGGTACAGAGTTGGCCACGAGTACCAACTATCATCCACAGACAGATGGGCAGACAGAGATTGTCAACAAGTGGGTGGAAGGGTATTTGAGGAACTATGTGGGAGGGCAGCAGCGCACTTGGGTTAGATGGCTACACATGGGGGAACACTATTACAACACAACATATCATATGTCGATCAGGATGTCACCCTTCACAGCACTATATGGGTATGATGCACCTTCATTCTTTGAGACGGTGTTTGGAGACAGCAGGGTCAGTGAATTCTCAAATCAGTTAAAGAGATTATGGACGAATAGGTAGTGGACGACAGGTACAGAGTTCTCGATGATGTGATCTTTTATAAAGATCGGATATATTTGGTTCCTGAGTCATAAATAAAAACACAGGTTCTGAGGGTCTGCCATGATTCCCCTACAGCTGGACACCAGGGGTACTTCAAGACCTATAGACAGATCAGAGAGAGATTCTCATGGAAGAGTCTCAAGGATGATGTCCTAAAACATATCAGGGAGTGTATGACTTGTCAGTAGAACAAGTCTTAGCAGGGTCAGCTCAGACTTGTTCTTCGTAGTGGTCGACAGATTGACCAAGTTTGCACATTTCTTTGCCATTCCCTCGGATTATAAAGCTATACAGGTAGCTGAGCTGTTTTTTAGAGAGATCTTTAGGTTGCATGGGCTACCCAAACAGATAGTCAGTGACAAGGATGGGCGCTTCCTCAGTGCATTTTGGCAGGAGCTCTTCCGATTGACAGGTACAGAGTTGGCCACGAGTACCAACTATCATCCACAGACAGATGGGCAGACAGAGATTGTCAACAAGTGGGTGGAAGGGTATTTGAGGAACTATGTGGGAAGGAAACAACGCTCTTGGGTTAGATGGCTACACATGGGGGAACACTGTTACAACACGACATATCATATGTCGATCAGGATGTCACCCTTCAGAGCACTATACGGGTATGATGCACCTTCATTCTTTGAGACAGTGTTTGGGGACAGCAAGGTCCTCGGGGCCAAGGATTGGATCGAGGAGAGTCAACGAATTCTCAAATCAGTTAAAGAGAATCTGCAAGCAACACAGAACTAGCATAAGATGTATGCAGATAGGCAGAGGATTGAGCGCAGTTTCGAGGTAGGGGACTTGGTCTTCTTGAGACTGGAACCATACAGACAATCCTCCTTGAAGAGGAGCGGAGCAGAGAAGCTGAAGCCCAGGTTCTATGGGCCATACAGGATCACTAGGAGAGTGGGAGAGGTGGCTTATGAGTTGGAGCTTCCAGCGGGTAGTAGGATTCATAATGTCTTCCACGTATCATGCCTGAAAAAGGCAGTGGGACAACAGGTGTTCGTTTCTGAGGATTTGCCACCCTTGGATGAGGAAGGGCAGTTGGAGTTGGTGCCAGAGGAGGTACTGGAGCACAGGGAGAGGCGACTGAGGAGCAGAGTCATCAGAGAGTGCTTGATCCAATGGAGAGGGCTCCCTGTGGAGGATGCCACTTGGGAGGGGGAGCAGATTCTGCAGCACCCAGATTTGATATTGCTTGAGGACAAGCAATTTCGGGAAGGGGAGATTGTGATGTCCCCATCTTCTTGAATAGCCTAGACAGAGGTCACTGAGAAGTCTATACTTTCCCGTAGGCTATAGTCAGTTTACCGTTAGGGAAAGAGTAGAAATAAGGAGAATATTCGACCCAAACTTAGGAAAATCCACTTTATCCTAAGACAACGAAGAATTAGATGGAAAAGGGGGTCGAAAAGGCTTAAAGCGAAAACCCTAATATGACTTGGGGTAAAACGCAACTCTTAGCTGGGGTTAAATCACAATTAGGTCATCGGAGGTATTAAAGATGAAATCTGACCTAATTGCTCAGGAGGGATATACAGATTTGGAAATTAGAGCCTAGAGGAGGTCAGGCGACTTCATTGGATTGTTTGGTGGTGTTATGGACGAAACCACTCACGGTGACAGGGTTCGGAGTTGAAAGACACTCCCTAGTCTGTCGAGGAGATCATCCAGATCTTTTATTGCATTTCAGAGTAGGCCCACAGAGCCATCCAGAGCTTGCGTATGTATCCAGCGCATTGTAAAGTTGCAACGTTGAGGATTGGAGGGCTTTCATCACTGGAGTAGGTCACATCTGCCTAATCTCTCCGACATACTCAGATTCCTTCCAACAGAGATTAGTGGGAGGCAGGGCACTTCCATTGAGATAGTCTCTGACCTATTATGACGGCATAAACCATCAGAGCAACCCCCTACAGCAGCAGTTCAGGCGCACTTAGCAGCAGATCCGTCCGGGGTTTGTGTGGAGTCCGACAGAGCAGATTCGGTCTTGCTCAGGTAGGGCGATTTGTGCAGGCACTAGGGCGACCCCTTAGAGACAGATTTCGCACCATTCTGACCACCAAAGCTCCCAGGGCGAGTTTGCCAGTGCATGTAGCAGTTGCAACGTTTTTTGTGTCTTTTTTGTAGTCTGACAGCAGTCATCCAGATATCTTCCACATTTGGAGCATATCATATGGATCAAGTTCCTTGCTTATTTATTTCAGTTATTAGCATATATTGATGTGTGTATTCCAGTGTTGATCTGACCTATAAAGATACACTGAAGAGTTGTTGTCATTTCCGCATTTCATTATTCTTTCATTACTTCCAGTTAATAAAAGAAGAGTTAAGGATCCTATTGTCCGAGCATTATGCATGCTTATATGGTTCCATATTATACATAAACATCAGTCACAGAACCCTACATTGCAAACACACCACATTTACAGCAACAAAGACAGTTGCGCAGACCCTAGGGACAACATCCAGAGATAGATCCATACTCGGATATTTCAAACCACCCATACTTAGTCACAGAACAATCCCGTTGATTCGAAGATAGGTGTGAACAGATGGCTTTCCTTCTAATTTTTGTAAAGGATTTAGGGTTAGGGCAAGAAAGACCGATGGTAGGCGCAGAGAGATGCACAGCGAAGGTTTTGCTTAAGAAAGGGATAAGTCGGATATTCTGGGGTTCTCTACTCACAGTTTTGCCTTCAGAAGGAGGATTTAATGCTTGTGTGGTTACTCAGTTGAAGGAAGATTTGTGTGTGGTCCAAAATGACTAAGTATGGAAACGGCAAGGGTAGTGCCAATCGAAATGGCAAGAGCAAAAACAAGGGAACGATGAACGTGGTCGTAGTGGGCAAGGTTGTGAATGGAGCTCTTTTGAATGTTTCCCTTCCATGTAATGTAATGTCTATTCATACAATGAAGGCTCTGGGTTTAAAACCCACATCGCCTTCTACTCCAGGTCGGATTCGCGACATTCCTGTTGTTGTTGGCACGGTTCGAGTGTTATCCACATTTCGAATCCGGGGCCTGCGAGAAGACTACTACCCTCTGTTACTAGGTGCCCCATTTCAAATCTGGGGCCTGCGAGAAGACTACTACTACTACCCTCTGTTACTAGGTGCCCCATATATGAGTCATGATAAGAATTTACCAGCTGAAGCAAGGTACAGTATTTGTTGATTTTGATTTTATGGAGATACATGATACAGCATCGTTGATATACTTAGTTGCATCTTCCATAACTTTAAATGGTCCTGCGTTGTCCTCCCATCTTCTTACAGTCTCGCAGGAATTGTGTAAGGCCTGGACATGGATTTATTCAGTAATATACACAAACAATCTTTGCATAACTGTGTATTGAGCTGCACCATTAATGGATTATCAATACCCATTGGGCATCTGGTACGAAATGCAGGAACCAACTCATCCCTACGTTGTATCCATCGAACTGCTTACCCATGTCCTCCATCATCTTATTGAAATACTTAGTTCCTCCATCATCTTATTATCTTATTGAAATACTAATACTTAGTTGCAGCTAAGTATTTCAATAAGATGATGGAGGACGTGGGTAAGCAGTTCGATAAGATGCAACATAGGGATGAGTTGGTTCCACTGACAAGCATAAGGATGAGTTGGTTCCACAGACTGCATTTTTAACCAGATTTTCAAATTCATTAACGGTGCAGCTCAACACACACTCATGCAAAGATTGTTTGTATATATTACTCAAAAATTGTTTGTATATATTACTCAAAAGTCTGTATGTTTGAATATTTTTTACAGTAAACTAATGAACAAATCCATGTCCAGACTTTGCACAATTCCTGTGAGATGGTAAGAAGATGAGAGGACAATGTGGGACAATCTAGAGTTATGGACGATGCAGCTAAGTATATGGATGGCATGGTTTCACGAACTCTGCATCAGGTACTAGGCACCCGGTATATTTATGATCCATTAATGGTGCAGCGCAACACACAGGTGTGATAAATTTGTTCTTTTTCATTTGAAATCAATTAATTATTTTGATAAATATATCGCAGATGTGATAAATTTGTTCTTTTTCATTTGAAATCAATTAATTATTTTGATAAATATATACGGGCGTTATAACATTTCTTTGTTTGATTGCACTGATTGGAGCAACAAGCACCAGGATTGCCACCTGCTAGACCAACAGAATGACAACAAGCACCATGATGGCATTGATGACTAGGCTAAACATGCTATTGTAGCAGATTTTATATTAGGAGCCTAGATATTATACCTTCCAGGCCACATGTGCATTTTAACACGTTCTGACCTCATACTTCATGGCCCACTTGGGTATTTGTGTAAATGATAAATAGTCATCTGCATACTCGAGACACATGTAAACGTTATATATAGATTTCAGTAAGAATTATTTTTTATCTTAAATATGTTCAGAATGTGGCTAAGATTCATTGATGCGCCTATCTCTTTCTCTTTTATGCAAATATGTCTTAGTTGATTTTAGTTGCTTATGATAATTTGTTCCGAGAATTATTATTTCTTATCCTTTTTCGTTATATATGTTTTGGCCTTTTAGACTTTGTAAGATTTTCATTCTGCACTATCAATCAACATAATCGGCAATTTTTTT